>JAMYXO010002205.1:0-24934 GCA_033310375.1 Conus canariensis
CGCTCTCTCAACTACTGTTTTTCCGGGTGACAAAAACCCGGGCTTTTTGTGAAAAACTAGGGGGAAACACCAAAAACCCACGTAAGTTTCGCTTTGCTCAAATCCTGAAAATCCCTCCCGGGGGGACATTCAGGGCAATTTCCAAATTTTCGACTGATGCAACCTTCCCCTGGCAAACAATGGCTTCTTCGCCAACCTGTTCCACAAACCCCAAAAAAAGTGTACTTCCGCGAAAAGGGAAATGGGCCCCATTCCACTGCAAAAAAAGAAAGATTCTTAATCTCAAGTCCCTTAAAACCAACTTCGGAACAAGATTAACAAAAAAAAATGGGTTTTTTTTTGAAACAACAATAAAAACAGCCGACGGGGTACAGGCAAAAAAAAACAAAAAGCTTTCACAAGTTGAATATAAAAGTTAAAAAAACCCCAAATAGGGCAACTTTTTTTGGGGTTTTTTTGTTTTTTTGGTTTTTGCTTTTTTGTTGTTTTCTTGTTTTTTCATTTAAACCTACCAACCCGGCCTTGGGAAAGTGAGGGGGAGCTTTTGGGGGGATTCCCTTACTTGATAAAAATGGGTTTTTTTTTCCGGGGGGAACAAATTTTTTGCAACCCCCCCCCTAGGGAAAAACCCCAAAAACCCATCCCCTCTCCTCCCCCTCTTCTTCCCCCTCCCCCATTCCCTCTCTCCTTCTTCCCCCCTCTTTTCCCCCCTCTCCTCCTATCTCATCTCCCCTCTCCTCTCCTCTCTCTGTTTCCCTTATGTCTTCAAATCATTACTTCGTTCATTTTGCTGTTGTTTTTCGCAAACTTTTTTCTTATTCTTTTTCCTTTTGACATTTTTTTCTTTTTGGGTTTTTTTGTTTGGGGGTTTTTTGTTTTTTGGTTTTTCTGTTCCCCTTTTTTTTTTTGGTTTGTTTTGGGTTTGTTTTGGGGGTTTTTTTTGGGGTTTTTCTTTTTTTAAAAATTTATTTTTTCCCTTTTTTTTTTGTTTTGCGGGACCAAACAGCGAGGGCTCAACGGAAAAAAAAAAGCCAAAACCCCGTTTTTTTAAATTTTCTTGCAAATTTTGCGGTTTCTGTTTGTCTTCGCCCGTTTTGTCGTCTCTCTCTCCTTTTTCTTCTCTTCCTCTCCCCGTCTCTCTCTCTTCCCCCCCTCCAACCAAAAATTTCCCCCCCCCCCCCCCCCTATTTTACCCATCATCCACCCTCTCCCCCAAATTTTAACCCCCCCCTCCTCAATCCCTCCCCCCCATCTTTCCCAAACCCACCCAAAACCCCCCCCCCCCCCCCCCTTCCCCCCCCGGTTTTCATCCCCTTTTCACTAAATTTTTAGTCACCAGCCACCCCAGCCAACCCCGCCAACAGCCAAACAGCCCCACCACCAGCCGGGTAGAAAAACAGCCAAACCCGGGAAAAAACAGACAAGGCAAAAAGGGGGTGAAACACGACAGACAGCAGACAATTGACCAACCGACCGATAGACAGACAGACATGGGGTAAGGGGGGGCGTAAAAAACAACAACAGACAAAAATAAAGACAACACACAGTCCCCATAGATAGAAAAGCTTTAAAAATAATGGGGGGTCTCCCCTCAGGAAACCCCTCATCCAGAAGGGAAAATAGTCCCCGGGGGGCCTGTCCCTTCCCCTCAAATAACCTCCCCCCCTCCCTTTCCCCCCCCCCTCCCCCCCCCCCCCCCTACCTCCCTCCCCTGGCCCCAAACCCATCCCCCCCCACCCCGGTCCCATAAATCCCTTTCCCCTTTTCCATGAAGCTTGCTTCACCCAAAAAACCAAAACAAAGGGGAAAAACGACCTTTCTCAACACCTCAACAACAACCCAAAAAAACACCAACAACAGCAGGGAAGGGGTAATTTTCTTTAGGGGCCCCCCACCCCAAAGGCCCATACAAAGGCGGGAACCCACTTTAAACAAAATCACAAACATTCATTCAAACCCAATTCTTTTAAAAACATCTCCTAAAAAAACATTTTAAAATTTGCAGAGGGATCTCACAGCAAAAAAAATAATCGAAAAACAACCCCCCCACCAACCCCCACCCCACCACCACCACCAAACCCAAAATGATGAAGAAAGACACAACAAAAACAACAACAACAACAAAATTATGAAAACGATAAATTTTGCTTTGTTTTGTCGGCGGTTTTTTCCGGGGGGGGTGTGGGAAAATTTTCAAACATGACATTATTGGGTTATAAACGGAAATTTTTTTTTTTTTTTTATTTTAAAATTCTCATTTTATCATTCTTTTAAACAAAGATCATGATTCAAATTAATTTTTTACGACAAACACGGGTTTTGCAATGAAAACTTTCTTTCTTTCCCGGCTTTGGGCCATTTATTAAGGGGGATTATGATTCCCAAATTTTTATGCCATTAAACCAAATCTCCCTGTCCCTCCCCTCTTCAACCTCGCACAAAGACAAACGCCGGGGGGCTCGGGCCCCCCTAACTTCGTGCCCCTCCCCCTCCCACCTTCCCCTCCCCCCCCTTTCCCCGGAGGCCCCAAAAAAATTTATATAAGGGGGGAGGGGGTAGGGGAACCCGGGAAGGGGGGAAGGGGTTGGGGGTTATTACATGTTCTTCTTTTTGGGGTTTATTTCCCCCTTTAAAACCTCCCTTTTAAAAATGGGGGATGATTTTTGAGGGGTTTTTTGGGGGACGGTTTTAAATTTGAAAATTTTTTCACAAGGAAAAGAGAAGAGGGGAGAAAAGAGAAAGAAGAAAGACAAAGAAGACAACAACAATAACAAACAACAGATAGACAAAACAGACAGAACAAACGGGAGAGATAAAGCCAAACAACAACAACAAAAACAACCCGATTACAACAACAGATAACGACGGAAAAAGACAGAAAACGGGGAAGGAAAAGCCAAAAAAACAGACAGAAAAAAGGAACAAACGGCAAAAGAGGGGGGCAAAAAAAAAGAAAAGAAAAAAGGACAAAGAGAAAGAGAACAACAACAAACAACAGATAAAACAGCAACGGACAACAGAACAAGGGGGGCCAGAAAAAAGAAAAAAAACAAACAACCTACAAAAAGGGGAAAAAACAAAAAAAGACCTTTCAAAAAACAACAAGTTTGGGGAACGCCCCTCTCCATCTTTTCCCCCCTTTTCTCCCTCCTTTTCTCCTTTCTCTCCCTCTCTCTCTCCCCTCTCTCTCCTCCTCCTCCTCTCTCTCCAAAAATTTTTTGGGGGTAAATTTCACTTATGAATTTTTTTATTAACCTTTTTATTTTTTCAAATTCTACGGGTCTAAAAATTGGGGCCCCCCAAAAGATTTTTCCCTTTGGGTTTTCATTTTCCACCTTTTAAATTTTCATCATCTTAAGCAATATCTTTTTTACCCGTTTAAAAATTTCATTTTTTTTTGTGGCCTGAAGATGGAAAAATAAATTTCTCCCCTCTTTCCCCTCTCGGGGCTCTCTCCCCTCCCCTCCCCCACTCTTTATCCCCCTCCCTCCCATCCTCCCCTCTCCCCCTCCTCTCTCTCCCCACCCTCCTGCTCCCCCTCATTTTCCTTACCCCCCCCCCCCTCTCTCTCCCATCCCCCCCTTCCCCGTTCCCACCCCCCCGCCCCGGGAAAATCCCCCCTCCCTTTTAAACCCCCTTTTTCTCTTTCCCTTTCCCCCGCTGGGGCCCTTTTCCCCCCCCCCCCAATCCAACCCCCCCCCCTCCCCACCTATATCCCCTCCCATGTGTTTTAGACCCAGCCACACTTTTTTCCCGCGGGCCCGGGGTTTGACTTCCCAAAATTTGCCTTCGGGGGGCAAAACACCAGGATTTCCCAAACCCCCACCTCGACAAACCACGCGAGCCTGGCCAAACACGGGAAAACCCCAAAAACCCCAAAGGGCCGGGCCAAACTATAACCACCAACCCCGTTTATATCCACACAGCCCCGTTTTTATCCACAGAGCCCCGTTTTTTCCAAAAAACAATGCACAGATTTACCAAAAAAATGGGCCCCAGAACACTTTCCACGAAAAAATCCAACCCCCCCTTTAAACCAAAAGGGTCCCCCATATTTTTCAAACAAAAATTTAAGTTCACAGAATAACATTTTTTACAAAAAACCCCGTTTTAACCAAACAACCACTTTTATCCCCCAAAAAAAAGTTCAGTTTCATAAATATATCTACAAACCAAAAAAACCACGTTTTTTACCTTTAAACCCATTCAATTTTCAAACAAACTCATATTCACAAATACACTAATTTACATTTACCAAACCCCCACGTTTTTCACTATAAAGCCGCTTTCATTTAAAAAAACAAATTTTATTTTTTCCAAAACCCAAAGGGTTTAAAATTCACAAAAAACGTCCCTAATTTTAAAAACCCACGTTTATATCCCAAACGCAATTTTCCAACAACGGGACGTTTCAATCCAAAACCCCCATCTATATTCACAAAACGAAAATTTATATTCACAAATAAATTTTAACAAATCCACAAACCCACTTTTTCATCCACAAATCCCTTCAAAAATTTTACAAAAAAACCTTTTTTTATTTCAAAAAATCACGTTTTACGTCCCCAAAAAGCCACAGCCTTTTCCCAAAGCCCCCTTTGGTTTCCTAAAACCACTTTTATAACCACAAACCCCTTTTCCCCAAAAACCCCTTGATAACCACAAAGCCATGTTAATCCTCCTACTTTTTTGTACCCACAATTTTCCCCATTTAAGCCCCTAATTCCTTTATTCCACATACCCCCGGGGGTAAACCCACGAAGCTATCCTTTTTTTTTTAAATTTCCCTTTAAAACCCCCATTTTAAATTTTACAAGCACTTTTTTATCCAAAAACCTTATTTACCACCATGCCACGTTTATATTTCCCCAAAAAGCCATGGGTTTTTAACCACCAAAACCCAAATCTAAATCCAAAAAAGCCGTTTTTATCCACTTTTATTTTTAATTACCACAAAGCCAAGGGTTTTCACAAAGCAGGCCCTGTTAAATCCTCAAACTTAAATTTTTAACCACAAAACCCACTTTTAAAATCCACAAAACCATTCTATATCCACAAAACCTGTTTAAAACCCCAAACCCAAAAGTTGGGTATTTATCAACCACGCCAAAAACTACCATGAAAAACCTTTTAAAACCCCAAATTGGGAACCCATAACATTCCCACCCACGTTAAATCCATATGCCCACTCTTCTTCTACAAAGGCCACGTTGACAAATTTTTAAGCCCATACAATTCTATAACCCCCGTCTACATTCACCAGGCCAGGGGTTGGGGGCTACAAAACGTGGTTTTTACCACCCCCCCCCTAAATTTCCCCCCCAAACCCCCCCACGTTTTACAGGAGAATTTCCCAAATAAAAAAAAAGGGGTGGTTTTGGGGATGGCTCGTCTGCTTCGTGCGCGGGGTTTTGGTTGTTTTGTTTGTGTTTGGTGTGTGTTTTTGTGTGTGTGTGGTGTAAAAACTAAAAACCACTCCCGTTCCCCGGGGTTTGGTTTTTTTTTCTAGCTTTTTTGGGGTTTTTTGGGGGGGGTTGTTTTTCATTCGTTATTTGGGTTTTTTTGTTTTTTTATTTGTTTTGTTTTTTACCATTTTGGGGGTACTTTCCCCGCGTTTTTTCCAACAATTTTCAGCGCTTTAAAATCACTGACATCTGGGAAATAAAAAGACAGAAAAACACAGAATCAGAAACCCCCGTTTACAATGAAGAGAAAGAGAGGAAAAGAGAAGAAGAAAAGAGAGAAGACAAAATAACCGAAGAGGAAGGGGCAGAAAGAAGAAAGAGAGAGAGACAGACAGAACAGACAGACAACGACAGGGAAACAAAAATCTTTCTTCCCTTTTTTTCGTTCCCTCACGACCGAAACTTTGGCGGCCAAAACCCAAAAATTTTTTTCTTCAAAACTCAGGGCAAATAAAAAACTGGCCCTGGGTAACCTCCCCTTTGGGTACTGAGAAAACAAAAAAAAAAAAAAGAAAAAAAAAAAACCGTTTTTCGGATTTCAGCAATCCCCCGGGGAAAATTCCCCAAAGTTGGGACTTCAACAATTTCCCAACTGACTTCAGGTACAAAAAACCAACACCACCAAACACTTTTTTTTTTTCAAAAACTCAAAAAAAAAGAAACATTCCCAAACACTCACTTTGCGAGCAATACCCAAAGGGGATGGCAAAACATGATGCTGGGCCCAAACCCTGGGCAAAAGGGTTTTTAAACGGCCGTTTTCTCTCTTCGGGAAGGCACTGGGGAAAATAGCAATAAATTTAAAAAGGGAAAAAAAATGCTTTCAACAATGGGAATTGCGGTTTTTGGGGTTGGCTTGTGTTACCCGGTTAAACTTGTTTTTCCCCCAAATTAGGGCCCTAACTTGTAAAAATCCCGAAGGCTTTGGGTAATTAATCCAGACCAATTTTAAAAGGGAATTTAAAAAAGACTAATTTTCCCTCAAATCATCCCCTCAACCCAAACCCAACCCCCCCCACTTCCCCCACCCCTCCACCCCCCCCCCACATCCCCCAAAGGGGCGCACAAACACTCACATGACTAACAAAAACACACAAAACAAAACACACCCAAACACACACACACACACCCCAAAACACAACACACACACACACAGACACACACACCCCCCACACACACACACACACACAACACCCACGCACACTCAAAAACTACGCGTGTGCAGTAAGACACACACCAAACCCCCGGCACGCACCACCCGCACCCGGCCCCGGGGCACACCCCACAAACACGATTGGGGTGGCCACAATAAACCCAATACCCTAAAACTGGGGAAAACCAAAAATGGGATCCCGAAGGGTTAATGGGAGGTGGTCCCAATAACCCAATGGGGCCCCCTTTCACTGGGCCCGGGGTTTGTAATGGGGGTTCCCCCGCAATAGAAAACCCCCCAAAAGGGGGCCCCAACCCCGGCAAAAAGGCCAACGAAATGGAGGGTGGGGGCCACAATAAAACCCAAAAAGGCCCTAACAGGCAGAGGGAACGAAAAATTAAAAGGGGGCCCCCCAATAGACCCAATTGGGGGCCCAAAAACCGGCAAGCATCGGGGTAATGGGGGGGGCCACAATAACCCCCAATGGCCCTAAAAAACCTTTTAAAAAGAGGCAATCGGGTTAAAGGAGGGTCCACAATAGAAAAACCCAAAAAATTTTGGGCCCCTAAAACAAAATGGAAAAAAGGGGATTCCCCATAAAAGGAGGTTTGGCCAAAACAATTAAAACCCAAAAAAGGCCCCCCCAAAAAATTTTTCCCAAAAAAAGAAAGGCAAAAAAAAGATAAAAAATGGAGTTTGGGCCCACCCAAAAGCCCAAAAAAGGGGCCCTAAAAAAAAAAACAAAAGGAACAAAAAGGGGCACCGGGGACAAATGGAGGGGGTCCCCAATAGAAAACCCCCAAAGGCCCCCAACACTGGGGGCCAAAAGGGGCATCCCCATTTAAAAGGGAGAAAAAAGGCCCGCCAGCCCAATGGCCCCCAAACCCCCTTTTTCCAAATTCCCCACCCATTGTTCGGCCCCCGTGTTAACCCCCCCAAATTTAATTCAAAGGGACACCCATTCTGGAAAAATTTTAAAAGAGGAAGAAGAAAAGAGGGGAGAAGAAAGAGAGAGAGAGAAAAGAGAGAAAGAGAGAAGAGAAAAGTGGGGGGGCATAGAAAGGAAAAGGGGGCTGGGGGGAAAGGGAAAGGGGGAAAGCGGGAAAAAAAAAGGAAAGAAAAAAGAAAGAGAAGAGAGGGAAAAGAGAGAAAGAGAGAAGAGAGAGAAAGGGGAGAGAAGAGAAGAGAGGAAGAGAAAGGGGGAACAAAAAGAAGGGAAAAAGGGGCTGGGAAAAGGAAAAAGGAGGAAAACAAAAAGGGATTAAGGGGAAAAACAATTGGAAGAAAGAAAGAGGAGAGAGGAGAAAAAGAAGAGAGGAGGGAAAACAGACAACAGACGCATAAGAAACCTAAAAGAAAAGACGACAGAAAAACCAATCCCCAAAAACAAATCATAATCATGTTTTTTGTTTTACAAGTCAAAGTCCCCATTTTCCAAATGCATAACAGAAACTTGCCCCAATTTTTCCCCGGTATCATATTTTCAAAATTTCACCAAAAAGCTAAAAACCCCCCCCCCCCAATTTTATAGGGAAAAAATCTTTATAAAAATTTTTTCCCCGCAAACATGGTATTTGACTTCAAAACAAAAAAGAAAAAAGGGAAAAAGGAACAGACAGAAAGGGGGAAGGAACCCCCTTGATACAAATACAGAGAAGGTGGGGGGATAGAGTTTTTTAAAAATTCAGGGGCATAAAACCGGGGCCCCAAATTTTTAAGCCTTTAAATTTTAACAGGGGAACAAAAAGAATAAAAATCACTTTCCTTTTTCCATTTAAAGGGGTTCCCTTTTTCATACATGGTTTTTAAAGTTACTCCTATTCCATTAGCAAAACAAAAATTTGAATGGGCTTTTTTCCCCTTTTTTTTTTTCTTTTTCCTTTTTTTTTACGATCATTTAAAAAAGAAAAAAAAAGCTAACTAATTTCCCCCCATACCTGTCCCCACCCTTTTTTTTTTTAAAAATGGGGAATCGGTTCTTTTCGTGCCTTTGGACAAAACCGGGGGAGAACATTTGCGCGCTGCAACAGGGTTTTTTCTCCAGGGGGAGACAATCAAAGGTTTTCCCGGGAAATTGATGGCACAAGAAAGAAGGGGAAAAAATGGGGGCTTTAATTGGCCAGGGGCCCGGGGGACACACAAAAAAACCGTGTAAATAGGGAAGGAGGTGTCGGGGGGGCATTAATTTGGGGGAAAGGGGCCCCTTGGGCTTCCCTCCTGCGCAAAAATTTAAATTCCCTTTACTTCCCAAAGCTAAAAACGGGGACTAAAAAATTTTATTTTCCTTTTACAAATTCCCCCCCTTTCCCCAACCCCCCCCCCCCCCAAACCCCTTCCCGTTTATTTTCGTCTCTGCCCGCCTGCCCGGGTTCTTCTCCCGTCCTTTTCCCGTCTTCTGCTGTCGTCTTCTGTTTTGGGATCTTTTTGCCTTGGGCTCCCGTGGCCCCTGTCGTCTTCTCTCTCTCTGGCTCTTAAATTGGGGTTTTGGGCGTCTGTTCTATCCGGGCCCTCTCTCTCCCTCTCTCTCTCCTCCCTGTGTGTTTGTGTGGGGTTGGTTTGTGTGTGTGTTGTGGTGTTTTGGTTGTTGCTTGGGGGGGCCCCTGGGTGGTTTTGTGGGGTTGTGGTTTTTTGGGGTTTTGGGGTTTTGGGGGATGTGTGTGGTTTGGGTGGGGGTTTGTTTTAAAAAAAAACTCGTCATTTTCTTGGGCCCCTACTGGGAAAAAAATCTGTTTTCCCCCCCTAATTTAAACTGCGTGTACAAAACTGGGGGAGAAAAAGTCCCCCAGGGGTTTTCATCTTAAAAACAGAAACAAAAAATCCGGGCCCCCCCGCACCAAAACGGGAAAAAAAATCCTCTGCAAACCGTGGGTTCCCGCTCCGGGCCCCGATGACTTAATTAAAAAAGTCGGAACGCTCCCATAAACTGTCTTCAGACTCCTTTTTTAAACCACAAGGGCTATTTAAAACTTTTTAATAATCGCAAAAGTTTCTGTTTTAAACCATGGAAAAACCCCTTCTGGCCCTTTTTATTAAAAGATGATCACTCTCTTTGGTGTGGGTCGGAAAACCTTGGGCTTTTTTTGGGGGCAGAACCTTTCAGTACCCCCCCTTTTCCCTTGGAAAATGAAACCCTTTTGGCCCCTTTTTTGAAATCAAACCCCCCCTACGTCTTCAAAATTTAAAAAAACAATATATTTTTTTCTTTAAACCCAGGGGAAGGCTTTTCAACACCCTTTAACCCCCCTGAACCTTTAACCCCTTTGCAGGGTTTTTCAGAGGGGCCCCCCTCCCCCCCCCTTTTTGTTAAACCATTCGTTAAACGTTTTTTCAATTCCGGGGTGCTGGGCCCTTTTTGGAAACATCCATGGCAAGGGGTCGGGGATTCTCAGGGGGGGTTTCCCCTCTCCGTTTTCTTTTGAACTAAAATTAAAGGGGGTTGCTTTTCTGTCTCTAACTTTTTTGAGTCGTGAAGGGTTTTGGGCCAAAATTTTCCCATGACCTCCCATTGGGTTTTCCCACACCCCTATGAATTTCTTTTACCTGGGCCTTTTTTGTCCAAAACCCCACATTTTTCTGGCCCTGCCCGATAATTTTTTGGGGCCCAAAAGTTTTTGGGGGTTTTAGAATTCCGTCCCCCCCAAAAAATATTTTAAATTGGGGTGGTTTTCCAAAATCAACAAGGGGAATTTAAAACCCAGGGTACTAAAAGGGAAATTTTGGAAAAAATTTTTTTTAAAAAAAAATTCCCCGGTTTTTTTTTGGCCAAAATAGGGGAAACAATTTGTTTTGGGGCCCCAAAACTTTATTTTTCCTTCAAAACCACTAAGATTTCTTTCTAAAAGTGCGAGGAAAGGTGCCTTTTTCGGGGTTTTTGTAATTTCTCAACAACCCACCCCAAAATGTTTTCCCAAAAAATTCCTCAACAAAATAGGGGGTCACAAAATTTGGGCTCCCGCCAGATTCCCAAAATCAAAAAAACTGACTTCATTTATTCTCACTGAACAGATTTCCCCTAAATCAAAACATTCAGGGCTCCCCTAACTCTGGGCCCAAATTTGGGGCCCCTAAATTTAAAACCCTACATTTTTCCCATTTGGGTCACTAAATGCTCCCCTAAAAAAAAAACAAACAGACATAATGGGGAATGGTTTTTTCAAATTTTATAAAAAAGGTTTTCCCCCCTTTTCTTTTCAAACTCTTTTTTTTCTCTCTAAAAAGTTCAAATCTTTGCGGGAAACATTAGTTTAAGGACCGAGGAAATTTGGGGAAACCTGCACTTGGGTTTTTCCCCCCCCCCGCTTTTTTTTGTCACATACAACTTTTTCATTTTCTCGACCAAGTCCTTAAAACATTTTTCTCTACCCCCTTTTCCCATACGGGGAAAAAAAGGGGCCCTTTGGCCCACCTAAAATTTAAACACCCCAACTTTTAAAAATTTAAACACAGGGACAACCGGGCACTTAAACCACGGCTTTGGGAAAATTTGTTTTTTGGGTTTGGGGGGCCTTTCAGTCGGCATTTGGGGAAAAACGAGGCGGTGGGTAGGGTAACTTCCAAGAGTACTTGCCATATTTTTGAACCGGGCCCCCCTTTTTCCTGACACAGACCTACACCTTAAAGGTCAATGCAATCAGCCCTTTGACAAGAGGTTTTGGGGCACTAAAAATAAACAAACCCCCCTTCTTAATCGCAAAAACCTAAGATTTTATTCCGGGGGGCCCCGGGGCCGGGAAAAAACCCGTGGGGGGTACCAATTTGGGACACGGACACTCGGTTTTAAAAACCCCCACATATCTTTCCAAAAAGGGTGAAAAAAACTCCGGTGATACTCTCTCTTTCTTTTCCCCTCCTAACCCCTCTCCTTTTTCTCCTCTCTCTTCCCCAAACTCCCTCCCCTCTCTCTCTCTCTCGGGGTTTTCGACCCCACCAAACTTTCCAAAAAAATGAAAAACTCCGTTTGAAAAATTAAAGTGCTCTCTCTCTCTCTTTTTCCCCCTCTCCCAAAACTTTCCTCCTCTTCTCTCTCGCTCTCTCCTCTCTCTCTGGGGGCGGTATGTTGGGTTTTTTGGTTGTTTGTTGTGTGTGGGTTTTTGTTGTGGCGTCTGTGCTGTGCGTTCTCTTTCGGCGGTGGTGGTGGGTGTTTTGTGGGTTTTGTGTGGTGGTGTTTGCGCCCGCGCGGTGGTTTGTTTTGTGTGGGGTTTTTGGTGAGTGTGTTTTTGTGTGTTTGTTTTTTTGGGGGGTGTTGTTTACTTGCAAACTTTGTGTTTCGCGGGAATTCTTGCGTGCGCGGAAAAACATTGCCCGCTTCGGGGAAAAAAATTTTTGTCCCCATTTGTTGGGGAATTTTTTCCTCAACCGAACAACTCGGTAAACCAATTTTGGTAATATCCTTTTTAAAAAAATGGTTTCTTTCTTCCTTTTTTTTTTGGTTTGTCTGGCTTTTTGGGCGTGGTTTTTAAAAGAAACACAGGGAAAAAAAACAACAAGGGCTACAATGCAAATTTTCCGGAAAGGGTGTCTTCCCCTTCTTTTTCCGGGTTCCCCCCTGTTTTCCCCCATGTTCATTTTTTAATAAATCCCTTGGGGGGATTGTTTTTTATCTTTTCTAAAACAACTTTTGAGTTCTATTGGGTTTTTTGGGTTTAAAAACGCCCTTTTCCCCAAAAACAAAAAAAAACCAAAAAACAAAAAAACAATGAGGAAAGAAGGGAAAAGGAAATTAAAAAAAAGGGGCAAAAAAATTGGGGAGAAAAAAAGAAAAAGGGGGTTGGGGGAAAAAAACCAATAGGAAAAAAAAAAGAAATAAAAAAAATGGGAAAGAAAACAAAACCAAAACACGCAACAACACACACACACACACAAACAACCACACACAACCCCACACACACCCCACAACCACACACACACACACACCACACCAACACTGGGAAACGCACAGAAAGAGAGAGAGAAAGAAGAGAGAAGAAGAGAAGAAAGGAAAAAAAAAGAAGAAAATAAGAAGAAATTTGGGAAAAAGGAAAAAAAAAAAAAAAAATAAACAACACAAAAAAAGTGTTAAGAAGGTAAAAATTTAAAAAAAAAAAAATTTGGGGAGAGTGAAGAGAAAAGAGAGAGAGAGAAGAGAAAGAGAAAGGAAGAAAAGAAAGAGAGAAAGGGAGAAGAAGACCCGACAACCCTAAGGAAAAAATTGACAGACAAAAAACAAACACCCCAACCTGCCGGGCAAGAGGGGCCACAAGGTTGGGAAAAAAAAAAAGAAAAAAAAAATAAAAAAAAAGGGGAAAAAGGGAAAAATAAGGGGAAAAAAACCAAAACAAAAACTTTTTGGGGGGGGGGATCAAAAAAACCAAATTAAAAAAATTAAAAAAAAAAATAAAAAATAAATAACAAAATTTCCCAAGGGAAAAACAGGAGAAAAAAAGGAAAAAACCAAAAAAAAAAAAAAGAAAAAAGGAAAACAAAGAATTATTTAAAAGGGAAAAACTAGAAAAAACCCAAAAACAAAACCAAAAAAAAAAAAAAAAAAAAAAAAATGAAAGAGAGAAAGAAAAGGGGAAGGGGGTTTAAAACAAGCTTTTTGAAAAACGGGTTTTCAAACGTTCGTCTGTCTTTTCCTTCGTCTGCTTCTTCCCCGTCCCTCTCTCTCTTCTCTTCTCTTAACCCCTCTCAACCCACACACCCCCACACACCCCACCCGCGCCGGACACCAACACACACACACCCAAAACCACACACACCAAGCCCACGCCCCACACCACACACACACACACAACACAACACACACACACACACACACAACACACACACACACACACAAACCAAATTTACCTTATTTTTCCCCAAATCATTAAAAAGTTTTTTACTCTCTAAAGTCCAAAATATTTTCACTACCAATTGGGAAGGTGTCACTTCCAAATACTCCTTTTTCACTAAACCCTTGGGAGGGGGCAAATTAATGTACTCTTTACACTACCATTTTCCCGGTTTTCCCCTTTCAACCTCTCACACACCGGGCATGGGACTCCAGGGACTCTCACACAAACCCTTGGCGGTTTTTACCCCCAGGGACTCCTACCTACCATTGCCGGGGGCCCACTCCAGGTACCTCTAAAACTAAACCCTTGCGTGGCAAATCCCGGGACTATCTACACTACCAATTTCATTGGGAAATCCAGGGGACTCCTACACTACCAAAGCCGGTGGGACTCCAGGGACCCTACACACCATTGCAGGTGGGGCCCCCCAAAAACTCTCTTAACTACCCTTTTGCCGGGGGCACCCAAGTAAATCTCTTAAAACTACCCTTTGCAGGGGGACCCCCAGGGAACTCTCTACTCCCAACCCTTTTTCAGGTGAATTTTTCCCAGGGACCTTTACAACCATTTGCAGGGGGACTCCAGGGACCCCTACCAAAAATAAACCCTTTTTCATGGCACTCCAGTTTCTCTTTCCCTACACCATTTCAGGTGGGACTTCAGGGACTCTCTACACTTTCCCCTTTTCAGGGGGCACTCCCAAAGTACTCCCCTAAAAACTACCATTTTCATTTTCACCCCAGGTAACCTCTACACTACCTTTTGGGAGTTGGGGACTCCCGGAATTTTTACACTACCATTTGGCCCGTTTTCACTCCAGGAAATCTCTCACACCAAAATTTCAGGGGGGCACTCCAGGGACCCTACACTTACCATTTTGCAAAGGGGGCACTCCAGTACCCTCTACAAATAACCCTTGCATGTGGCAAATCCCGGTACTCTCTATACCCCATTTCAGGGGGCACTTAAAGGGAACCCCTCTACACTACCATTTCAGGTGGCACTCCCCGGGGACCCCTCACAAAACATTTTGCAGGGGGCACTCCCCTACTCTCAAAACTACCATTTGCAGGTGGGAACTCCAGTACTCTCTAAAAAAAACCTTTCAGATGGGCACCCCCAGTACTCTCTAAAGCTACAATTGCAGTGGCACTCCCGGGGGTCTCAAACGTCCCTTCAGGTCCCCTTTCCCGGTTCTCTCTTAAAAACTAAACCCTTTGCTTTTTGGCACTCCAGGTGGTGTCTAGCACTCTAGTACCAGCTGCCAATAGCAGCAGACAAATCAGAAAGCTTTCCCCCTCAAACCTCCCTACCAATACTGGGGCCCATAACCTTCCGGGAACAAGGGGGACGCCACACTGTTGAAATAACCACTGGGCCATCAGTTCCCTTCTTCACTCTTGGACCTTAGGGGGTGGGGTTCAAGATGCTCTGCGCCGCCCCGTGACATAACTCTATAGAAATGAATTTAAAAGATTTGATTAAAAAAATGAAATAAATAAATGAAAAAAATAAATACAAAAAATAAAACAAACCCTTTAAATACAAAATTTAAAAGAAATAAAAAAAATAAACAACAAATAAAAAAATTTAAAAATAAATAAAACAATTTAAAAAACAAAAAATAGATGGATATTAAAATAAAGGGAAAATAAACAGATAAAAAATTAAAAATCAACCATACATACATACAACATACTTAAAATACATACATACATCCCTACAACCAAAATACAAAACATGCATACATACATAAATGCATGCAAAAACAACAATAAATAAAAGAAAACCCGAAAAAAACAAAAGAATAAAGGGGAAAAAAAATAAAAATACGGGAAAATTGGGGTTGGGAGGGAAATTTTTTGAGGTTTTCCAGTGAATTTTTGGAAAAATTTCACTACAAACCCGAACTGAAAAAAGCTAATTTAAAAATTTTTTTTTCCCGCTCCATGCTTTTTCCATTTAACATTGGGAAATTTTCCCCTTTTGTTTATTTGTTTGGGTTTTTTTTGTTTTTCTATTTTCACAATTAATTTAAATTTGGGGTTTATTTATTTTTTTATTTATTTATTTTATTCATTTACCTACTTATTCAAATTTTTTCGTATCCAAGAAGGCAAATAGGTTTAAAACCCGGGCTGGGGTTTTTTTTTTTCCTTTTTTTAGTTTTGGGTTTTGGGTTTTTTTCAAAATATCTATTCCCTTTTCATTTTTCATTTATGCTTTAACAGTTCACCCAATGTTATTGGTTTTTTTGTTTCGGGTTTTTTTTTAAAACTTTTATTGATTTATTAATTCTTTTTATTATTCATCTAATTTTTTTCTCCAATTTCTTAATTTTTTTTGTAAAAGTCTGGAAAAGGGAAAAGGTCAAAGCGGGGTGGGGCAGGGGGGTTTGTTTGTTCGTCTGTTTTGGGTTTTGGTTTTTCTTTTTTTTGTTTTGTTTGTTTTTTTTTTCTTTTCCTTCCAATTTTCCTTTGGGAGCCCAGGTTTAAACCTTTTTCCTTTTCGTGTTTCTTTTAAAACTCAGTGTCCCACTCTACTTTGAAAGTTAGTTTTAAACAAAAAGCTTTAAATTTTCACTGGAAATGGAAAGACAAGGACACGGACACAGAATTTACAACTGGAGAAAAGAAACCATAAAAAAAAAAAAAAAAAACCAAACACCTATATTTTTTCCCCCTCTCCTCCATCCTTACTGTCTTACAGTTGGGTTTAGTCCCCGGGGGTTTTTCCCGTCCCGTATGAAATGTCCCCGTCTGTCCGTCTGTCTGTCTCAGTCTTTTTGTCTCCCGTCCTTCTTCTGCCTGTCCCATCTGTCTTCCCTTTTTCTTCTTCTTCTTCTTCTTTTTCTTTCTTCTTCTTTTTTTTTTCTTCTTCCCTTTTTCTTCTTCCCCCCCCCTTTCCCCCCTGTCTTTCGCTGTCTGCCTGTCCCGGGCCTCTGTCTCGTCTTGGGTCGGTTTTCTCCTGTCTCTCTCGGGCTCTTTTCTCTCCCCTCCTCTCTCCCTCTCTCTCTCTCCTTTTTCCCTTTTTCTTCCCCCTTTTTTCTTCTTCTCTTCTTCTTTCTTTTTCTTCTTCTTCTTCTTCTCGCCGGTACGGTTTTTTGGGAGGTTCCAAAGGGAAACGGAAATCTTGAAGAAACACTTCCCAAAAACCCCCAAGGGGGAAAGGTCGATTGGGGAACAACAAAGTAAGGCCCAAAAAATTTTAATAGGGAAAAACGAGTGAACTTGCACCAAAATTTTGGCAAGCAACACAATCCCACTCTCCGGGGTATAAACAACCAAAAAAAATCGAACGATGATAATTTTTCAGACAAACCCAAATTTTTAACAACTCCAGGGCTGGGGACATTAGTAACATCAAATTTCAGGGGGAAAATAAGAACCATTTTTTTCATGTTTCCCTCACCCGGGGAGGGGGAACTAAGAACAATGCTTTCAATTTTAAAATCAAAGGGGGGAAAAATAAAACAATGCTTCATGTAACACAAAGCAGGGGGAAAAAAAAACAATGCTTTATTTAACATCAACTGCCGGGGGGAACTAAGAACAATGCTTTTTAACATCAACTGCAGGAGAACTAAAACAAGGGTTCATTTACAACAACTCAGGGGGAACTAAAAAAAACAAAAGCTTCATGTAACATCAACTTCAGGGGAGAACTAAAACAATGCTTTATGTAACAAACAACTGCAGGGAAATAAGAAAAATCTTTATTTAGCGGGGTTTTGGGATGGGGGGATCCAAAACATCGAAATTTCAATGAATGGGGAAATTTGGGGGATACAAACAAACGTAAACATGCCTGCCAATTTTTTGGAAAAACCCCGCGAACCCCTTAAAACCCAAAAACATTAACCACCCGAAAAGGCACGACGAAGGGAAAAAACACTGAGCCACTCCACCAATTCAACAACAACTGTTCCAAAACACTATGCCCAATCCAAACCCAAAGGCATCAACAACTGGCCCAAAAAACAGGCCACTTTTCACCAATTTCAACAACCCCGGGCCCCCAAAGGGCCCATGGGCCCCTTTTCACCTTAATCCAACAACTGTCCAAAAACAAAATGCCCCCCTCATCCAATGTTCCCTTTAACAAACTGTTCCCCAAACACTATGCCACTCTCACCAATGGGCTTAAAAAACTGTCCAAAAGCACTATGCCCACCTCAAACCAAAAGTTTTATCAACAACTGGGCCAAAACACTATGGGGCCAAACCCCACCAATTTTCCAAAACCCCCAAAAATGGCCAAAGCCCTAGCCCCTCTCACCCATGTCATCCCCAACTTTTCCAAAACCCCTATTTCCCCTCTCACCAATTTTCCCCCCCCCCCGAAATGTCCAAAACACTATGCCACTCTACCAAGGGCATCAACAACTCCAAAAACATAATTTCCACCTCACCAATGTCATCAACAACGGGGGAAAACCCCTATGCCACCCCTCAAAACCAATTTTCCAAACACAAAAATGGCCAAAACCCAGGCCATCTAAACCCAATGTCATCAACAACGTCCAAAACACTAAGGGAAATCTCACCAATGTCATCAACAACCCGTTTTCCCAAAAAACTAAAGCCCCTCTCACCAAAGTCCATCAACAACTGGGCCCAAAAAAACTTTTCCACTCTTCCCCCAAAGGGGCACAACAACCTTGCCCAAAAAAACAAAACCACTCTTTTACCAAAAGTCAATTTAAAAACTGGCCCAAACACAAAGCCACTCTCACCAATGACTTCAAAACTGCCCAAAACCCCGTCCCCCTCCACCAAAGTCATCAAAAACCCGGGCCAAAACATTCCCCCTCTCACCAAAAGTCCATCAAAAACCCGGCCCAAAAAACCATGCCACTCTCACCAAAATCCTCCCCAACTGGCCCAAAAAAAAAGGGCCCCTCTCACCAATGTCATCAACAAAAATGTCCAAAACACTTTGCCCCTCTCACCCAAAAGTCAACAACAACTGTCCAAAACACTTTCCACTCTCACCAAAGGGCCTTTAAAAAAACGGGCCAAAAACCAAGCCACTCTCACCAAATGTCATCAAAAACTGTCCCCAAAACACTATGCCCCCCCCCTCCCCGCAGTGTCATCCCAAAACTATGCCAAAACAATTTTGCCACTTTTCACCAAGTCATTCCCAAAAAATTTGGGCCAAAACACAATGAAATTTATTGTTTCCTTTGGAGACTGGAAACGCACGCCTTTTGGGGTTAAAGGGCAGTAAGATACAATACCATCAACCTACAAACAACCCCTTTTCGAACTGGGGATCCCAGGGTTAAACCCGAGGGAAACAAGAAAGATTTAAAAGTCGGTTCTAGACCAGCAATCTTATTTCGCCCGCAAACCCCCCTTTTCACATAACAAATTCCCTTAACCAAAAAAAAATAAAATAAAAACCTACAAAATTAAAAAAAAATCAAAACGGACGTGAAAAATGGGGGGTTGCGGGGGAAAATAATTTTTCCCTGCCTAAAACCGCACATTTTAAACTTTTCCCTCTGGGTTAATCCCTTTTTTCCCAACACCACTAAAAAAATCAAACAAACAACCGGCCCTTTCCCTCTTGGTTATTAATTTTTTTTAAAACCCAACCGGGGGAAAAATTTTATCCCAAACCCAAATAATTCCCTTTTAAAAGGGCAGTTTTTCACCAAATGTTATTTACTGATTTTTCGCAAAACCCCACCTTATTTTACGGGGGGTGCTCTTAGAATCGAAGAAGGCTGACCATTATACAAATTAGTGTTTTTTTTTAATTTGCTTTTAAAAGAACATACAGGGCCCTTTTGGGGTTTAAATTTGAAAATCGGATTTTGGGCTAAAAGCCTGCAAACTCGTAAGGCCCCCTTTTTAAAGTATTATCGGTTTTTAACACTATACGTTTCGCCCCCATCATAAAACCCAAGGTTTAGCAAACCTCTAGGGAAAAAGTTAAATCCGCCTTTTTTCTTTTAAAGTGCATAGTAATTAAAAAGGGTTTGGGCCCCTTTTAAAAATTTTAAATTAATTGGGCCCAAAAATTGGGGAAATACTTTTTTTTAAAGGGAAAAAAAATTGTAGTAAACCACGGTATTTTTAACTGCTTTTTTAAAAAATTACCCCTTTCCCGCCCTTAAAAATTCACCCCAATTTTTTCTTACTTTTTCAGATATATTAAAACCCCCCTTTAAATTTTTAAAAACCCAAATTTTTCTTAAAAGCAAACCCCATTATTTTCCACCCTATTGCAATTGGGGAAATTTTTTAAAAACACACCGTGCTTTGCTTGGTTTTTTAAAGGAACATTTCCCTTTTTAAATCCTTTTTTTTTAAAAAAACTATTTAAAAATGGAAAACCCTTTTTAAATATAGGGAAAGGCCACTTTCGACTAGGAGGGGTTTTTTGAAACCCAAAAACTTTTGGACTTTTTTTTAACCTAACCATCGCAGTGGATGAAATCATAAGGCTTTCTAGTCAACTTTTTAAACCACTAACTAGAATTTTAAAAAACCCCAATAAAATTTATAGAGTGCCATCACAAGGTCAACCCACCCTAAAGGCTTTTTAAACCCAAAACAGGTTTAATTTTTTTGGGAGTTTTCTGGGTCAATCCCTGGCTGGCTTTTTTCCTAACAAACCATTTAAAAACCCCCCCAACCCCCTTTTTTAAGGTCAAATAAAAACTTTTTTGTTTATTACCAGTAAAAAGGGGGCAAACTAACTTTTTAACTACAAGTACGCCCCCCAAAAACAACGCGTTTTAAACCATTTCTCAGCCCCAAAGGACAAAAGCATAAAGAAAAAAATCTGCAACGAATTTTAACATTTAACCCCTTTAAATAACTTTTTTGGGCAAAAGTTAGACCGGAAAAACACGGGGTTTGGCACATTGTATTTTGTTTGGGGGCACTTTGAGAATATAATTTTGAACGGGGCCCGGCCACAAACCTCTTTTAAAATCAAACCCCAAGTTAAATTGGGGCCATAGAACAAAAAAAAACCCCAATTTCCCTTTGGGGAAAAATTTATCTTAATTAAAGAAAGGGGGCTAACAATGCCAGAGTCAAAGGGCTTAATTAAGTCCCCAAAAGCACGTACGGTTTTGGGGGCCTTTTAAAGGGGGCGCAAACCAACCAAGTCTAGCATAGTGGATCAATCTACAGCTTTGACGGCCCGAAAAAAATTTTCCTTTGCCAATTTAGAAAAATCTTTTTAAACCCGGCTGTTGAAATTTTTCCCTTTCCCGCATACAAAGGGCCCAAAACCCTTCTTTTTAAATGCAGGTCAAAGGTTTACTTTGGGGGTTTTTTTGGGGAAAGGGTTTAAACATTCGCCTTCCCGGAAACCCTTTGACTACAGATTGGCATGAAAACCCGAAATTTTAAAAAATGAAATCCTCATAGCCGGAGAGGGGCCAAAAAATTGGACACAATCAAAAGGGGTTAAAAACCCAAGGCCCAGGGGCCAAACCATTTTTAAAAAAATATCTAGCCCCGGGAAACCCGCAAAACCCCCGGCCCCCCCCGCCAGTTTTAAGCACCCAGAAAGCAGTCCCCCGCCTTTTGATTTTACCTCACCCCGCAGACACCCTAGCGGAAAAAAAGCCCTTGGGTTTTGGGTTTTTTAAAATTTTTTCTGGACTGGCCCAAAATTTATTTTACAAAAATTAAACCGGGAGCCAAACACCCCCCAAATTTCCCCAATTGTTTTGCCATATAAACCCCAAACCCCTTTTGGGGGTAATTTTAGACAAACCCCAAAAACAACCCCCGCCTATTATGGGAGGCCCGTTTCACCCCAAACGCTTTTTGGGAGCCCAAATTCTTAATAATTTGTTTCCCAGAAAGGGGGCAATTTTTTTCAATCCAACTTTTTTCCCGGGTGAGGCGTTTTGGGGGCGCTACTGACCCCCGTTGGCGCCCCTCCGTTAATGCATAAACCCCGGGGAGAGAAGCAAACCCAAGGGGCCGTTAATATACTAACTAAATTGGGAATTCCCCCCTCTTCACTGAAAAACCCTTTTTTTTTTCTGTAGCGAGTAAATTTTTTCATAAATTTATTTTGGTTTTATAGTTTTCTCTGATTCCCGCTTATTTTTGGGGTTGGGTATTTTTTTTCTGTTAAATACAACCCGAAACCCAAACACTTTTTTCTTTTCTTTCATTAAAAACCTGTTTTTTTCGGCCCGTTAAATTTTAGGCCTTTTCTTCTTGGGCCTAAATTTTTATCACTGCATCAGCCCCGTTTTTTTTTTTCTTTTTTATCTCTCACTTTAGCTCATTAAAAAATTTAAACCAAATTTTTTTTAAATTTTTCCCTTCGTATTTTTTAAAGCTTTCTTAATAATTTAAGAGGATTTAGCAAAAGCATTCTAATATCCCTGAGTTCACTTTGGGAGACAATGGGGGGATCATCAAATTTGGGGGTTTAAAGCGTTTTCCCTTTTTCAGGAAATCAGCTCCAACCCTTTTCTTTGCCTAGGGGGGAAACCCGGGCCCAAATTTTCCCCTCAATTAAAAATCGTTTTCCCAATAAAACTCGCGTCTCAATAAAACTTGCCTCAAATTTTTTTTATTGCTTTATTTTTTTTATTGACTTTTAAAACCGGAATAGTGGCGATTTTCTAATTTTACTAGTGGGGGGGCAACGGGCCGCGCCATTCTCTGTAAAAGTCAACAGCATCAACCTTAAAGGGGGGTTTTAATCGTTTTTTGCATCAACCCTAGGGGAGGGCTCGGTTAATTGGTATTTATACTTAAAAAAATTTGGCCGCGTTTGGCTTTGTTTGATAACTCTTACCGGGCTTTCCTTTACTAGTCCTTTAAAATTAAAAAATGCCCCCCTTTTTCTTTTAAAACGTTTTGGATGGGCACCTCCCGCGGCCTTTTGTTCTAATAATTTTATAGAATGATTTAATTCTTTGCCAATTTGTTTCCCTGACGGCTTTTAAAGGGGGGGTGAAAGCCCACCCCCCACAAGTTTTTTTGACGCGCTCTAAGGAGAAAAAACCTTTCCCCACACTTGAGGCGTCTAGGAAAAAAGGCGTCTTTTTGCTTCCCTCAAGTTCATCTTGGAATGAACGACCTGGTTTTATTTCATCTTCATTCCTTCAAAAGGACTAATCGCGTCAAAAACTTCCCTCATCACCAAATTTAAAAATTTTTTTAATTTTTTGTTTTATAAAAAAAATGAAAAACCCCTACGGCTTGGGAACCTTTATCCATTAAAAAAGCGAAGAGCCCCATCATAAAAGGGGATAAACAAAACGTGCGCGGGTTTTAAAAAAATTCCTTTAACAATTGAGCCCAATTTTTAAAGGGTTAAAAAGTAAAAATTTTGTGACCCTCCCCTGGGGTGGACGATGTTATAAACCAGCACAGCCGCCGTCCCCTTTCAAAATAGATATTAGTCGGGGGGAACCAAAAAATACTTTTCGTTTGCTAACCTGGGGAAAGGGCCTCATTTGAAAATATGGAATTAAACGGAAGGGAAAAGAAGTTTCTCACTGGTAAGGGGCAGACCCTTTTTAATCTCTAATTTTGTTTTGTGGCTACCCAAACGAAAAGGGAAAAACAGAAATCTTTCAGGGGGTCCAAGCCCCCAAAAGTCTTAAGGGAAAAGGCCCTTTTGCTGGGAGGAAACCCAAAAGAAACGGGAGACCAGGGAAACGCGAGCATTAAGAAAAAGATTTTTTTCATCCCTCTAATTTTTTAACCCGTTTAAAAAAAACCCCTCACCATATTACCCCAAAGGGGCCCTAAAAACAAACTTACTTACGAACTGACCTTCAAAGACAGGGGTCCCGTTTTTCTATCAAATGAAACCCCAAGCCAATACCTGTTTAGTAACATCCCTTAAATTTTGGGGCGTTGTTAAATAACCCTTAAATGGCCTTTGAATAATCTTAAACCAGTCCCAAAAAATAGGGGGGTTTTTTTACTTTGAAAGAGTTTTTTCACCACAAAACTAGCGATTAAAAACAACAAAGGGCACCCGGCTTGGGGAAAAGCTATAACAAATTTTTTAAGGTCCCTAAAGGGGGTTCCTCTTGCTATTTTTCAAAACCCTCACCCCCCCCTTTAGAGAGAATCTAGGTTTTTTTACAACCCCAAAATTTTAGCAGTTGGCTTTTCACAGTAATTGGGAAACCCTTTTCAGTTCCCATTCACTGGACTATTTTTCTTGACCAACACTTTTTATTTAAAAAAAAAAATTGGGGTTTTCTGGGGGCCCGACAGAAAAAGGGCCCCAAAAGCCGATCAAGTGTTAAAAAAAAATTTACCTTCACGAAAAGTAAGAAATCGAAAAATACTAACAACAAATATGGACAAAGGGTTTGGGTTTTAAAATCCCCGTATGACAACAGGCCTGCAAAGGAGGGAAGAAAAGGGAGGGTCAGAGGGGGTATCAAAACAGATTAAAAGGGGGGAAGGGGGGAAATGGCCAAAACAAATTACGTTTTTGGGGGGTTTTTTGACGCCCACGAACAATGGGGAAAAAAATAGACTGAAAGAAAATTTCCTATTAAAAAAGATGGGGTATTTGAACATTTTGCCTAAAGACCCCCACTGCCCCGCTTATATTGGGGGAATTTCGGGTGTGGGAAAACGGGCTTCGTGCTTTATTTGTTTCAAAAATTCTACGATTTCTTACGAGTACATTGTTAAATTTTTGACAACCAAAAGCCAACAAGTCTTAAAAAAGAAAAAGGGATTTTTTTGGGACAGACTAGAAAATTTTTTTTAGGTTTAACCTCTGACAAAGCAAGCGACTGTTTTTGAACATTTCAAAAAGGGTTTTTAGGGGGAACTGGAAACGGGTTTATTATTGGGGTGGACTTTTTCAAACCCCAGCAAGACTTTTTTAAAAAAAAAGGACTCTCCAAAGCTAGCCTTTCCCGGGAAACACCATTAGGGGTTTTTTTTTGGCCCCTTAACTCCAAAAAACAAGCTGTCTTAAAAGACTTTAATCGCAATTAAAAACATCATCTTATTCTATACTAAAGGGCATATATAGTTTTGAAGAATGTTTAATTTAAAATTTATAAAATCTGGGCAAGATGAAATAAAAAAAAAAAAAAAGAGCATTTTTAAAAAAACTAACACCCAAAAATAAACTTAAAGGACTTGGAAACCCCCCAGTTTTAATACGTTTTTGCTCATTTTAGATTTTTTATTTTTTGATTGTTTATTAAAAGTTTTTTATAAAAAATTGTTTATATTAAAAAAAAGTCCCGAGGGCCAGAAACAAAAGCGGGGTTAGCTTTCCCAAAAAAGCTTGCCGTAGAGCTAAAAGATCTAGGGAGACACAAATGACTTTTATCTAATAAAGGGGTAACCCGGAAAAAGTTTATGGATTTGAATTTCAAACCGGCGAAGGGGGGGACCCAAAAGAATAAAAATTTAAGATAAAAAAGACAAACAATACCCTACCCGGAAGGGGATAAAAATTCCCAAAGGGGAAACGATTTTTTGGGAAACACGAATTTTAAAAATTCATAAAAAGAGAGA
>JAMYXO010002206.1:0-17500 GCA_033310375.1 Conus canariensis
TTGACCAAACATGGCATGACCACATGATTTTTTTTTTTTTTTTTTTTTTTGCAGAATGCTGGGAATAAGGCTTAACTTGGTGTCTCTCTCTCTCTCCTCTCTCTCTCTCTCTCTGATCTCTCTCTCTCTCTCTCTCTCTGAATCTGAATCTCTCTCTCTTCTCTCTCTCTCTCTCTCTCTTCTCTCTCTCTCATCTCTCTCTCTGTCGAATCTCTCTCTCTCTTCTTCTCTCTCTCTCTCTCTCTCTCTCTCTCTAAATCTGAATCTCTCTCTCTCTCTCTCTCCTCTCTCTCTCTCTCTCTCTCTCTCTCCTCTCTTTCTGTACTTTGACCCTTTTCTCTTGTGTTTACTATTCTTCTTCATTGATTCTGTAATTTTTTATGGCATACAATGGACGGTCATACAGCTTGCTTTTATTATTTTCTATTGTGGTGTAGAAATACATTGTCGCATTAGTTTTATCGTTAAAAGCTTGCAATAACAAATAACTTGCAAACCTGCACTGAAATGGGAAATTGAGTAGAACAGGCGAAGATGTATATCGCGATTTTTTTTTTTTAATCTGGAGAATCTGAATGTATAAGAGTCGGCAAATCTAGTCATCATTTTCAGAAATATCCATGCTGTTCAATGTCTCATTATTACTAATCTTGTGTGTACTACTCCTACTTATGACCGACCGAAGGTACCACCAAAAGACATGCATAGGGTATAATATTTAGAAGATATTTCCATCTAGACAAATGCAAATCTAAGACCACGAAGGTAAAAAATTATGCACCAAACATTTATCAACTGGAGCATACATTAAACGTGTACATGGAACGAAATGGGCTTGTATATTCCGGAGAGAAAACACTAACAACGAATTTCTAACAGGGAGGGGGGGGGGGTGACCCAACATCGTTGCTGCAACATCAAGTATTAGATGACAGAACTTATACAACATTCCCAAGACGACGTTTTTGGATAATCACTTGACCAGTTATTACATTGGCAGTTTCATACTGAGAAATTGATAGTTACAGCAAGGAAAAGGTCTTCTTTTTACAGCATTTGATGCTTAACTATGGGATCAAGATACAAACAACAACAATAAACGTCCGTTACCACAGTCGCCAGCCACGTCAGATCCAAAGTATTTATGAATGAGCCCTGCACAGCTTGTTGAATAAAGTACAATCTACAGACAGTAGCGCTATGGAATGAGCTCTTGGCAATCCGGCACATACAAATACATTGAATTCATACCATGAAGCTGGCTAGCTGTTTCTTTCGGAATAAAGTCAATTGTCAAAAGCTAATCGTTTTTATCTGAAGCCTTTTTGTATTGAATTTAGAAACGAAAGTATTTTTAGACTCTGGCAACGAATATCCTTGACTGTGACAGAAGCTGTGAATGACTGATAATAATTAATTGCGTTGATTATGTCATGAATTGTTTCATCATTCATTGCATAGTGTAATGTGATAATCTCATGAATTGGTTTTAGTCATTGTATAAAAAGTGTTATTCATTCTGTTCCAGGTTGGCTTGCATTTATATTGTAAGCTCTAAAAATGACACTTTCACTCGGTATGCATGTGGTTTTCCCCTCTTTAATTACTTGCAAAATGTTTGTTTTACTGACAGTATTGAATCACTAGGGTGTGCATTATGATTTTCTATTTATTAGGAGTATGTGGACTACATGATTTGCACCATGAATCTGTGCATGTCCTAGGTTTTATGTTAGTGCATTGTATTCATGATTTGTATATGATTACTCAAGGGATGGCTCATGAGACTTCTGATCTAAGGATACAGTGTGGATTTTCTTACTTTTAAGTGTGGTCCTAATGTAATTATTTGGAAAGAACGATGCTTGATGTTAGTAATTCAAACCAAACGGATATTCCACTACTTCTTCTAGCTTAAAGTTGCTGACCTGCCTGTGGATGATGTTCAATGCAGCAGCAGACCTTGTCTGGGCAGTGCCATCTGAAAGCTGGATCCAGTCTTATAAGACAGCATTTCTTCCTCCTACTATTTTGTGAGTATATATTGATGTCTTGTGTGCCTGAGAGAGCAGAAAATTAACGGAAGCATTGGATAATGCCAAGATCATGGATGTTGTCTCAGCACTGTATTGCTGTCAGTTCTTCACTGTGACAGCAACTGTCAGTGACATTCTCAGATCTTTCTATACACGTACAGGTCGACTAGTCTTTCCCTGTGTCTGTGCGATGTTTCTGGCTGCACAACAATTGCTCATGTTTATCAGTGTGCTAATGTAGAATTTTGATCAGTTCCCCCCCCCCCCCCTTTTTTTTTTTTTTTTTTTTGTTTAAAGAGAATTTCTGTCATGGATCTGATCTTGTCTGAAAATCAGCAATGTTAATGAATTCAATTTGAATATCTGAAATTAAATGTAGAAAGCAAAAAAAAACAAACAGAGAAACAAAAGTTTATGCATTGCTGTACACTCAGATGGTGTTCCCCAGTGTTTGGTAGCACATTCTGACTGGCGTATGCTGCTGCCCGTATGGGAACTGTATGTAAACAAATAGTTAATAATTGTCTTTTGAGTGTGTCATTAGTTACTTTTCAGCCATTGCACCGAGTTGTGTAATAGTTTTCGTAGTTACCAATTTTTCTTTTGAATAACAATAGCATTGAAATTATTTAGAGTTAAAAGTGTTTTCGGAAGAAACACTGGGATGTACATAACAATTTTCTGTTTTAAAGGAATATATGGGCTGTATTTTATATGAAATTGTGCTTTGCATCGGTCTCTAATGCCTCGGGCGACGCTGCTCGGGTCGAGCAGTCAGCCCGGACAGATAACTAAATCTTAGGTCAGATACATTTTAATGTTGTACAGTGATGATGACAATCTGCCTACAACTGATGTGTTATGTTTCACAGTGTTGATGACAATCTGCCCACAGCTGATGTGTAATGTTTTACAGTGATGATAAAAATCTGCCTACAACTGATGTGTAATGTTATACAGTGATGACGACAATCTTTCTACACCTGATGTTTAATGTTTTACAGTGATGATGACAATCTGCCCACAACTGTTGTTTAATGTTTTTACAGTGATGATGAGAATCTGCGCACAACTGTTGTTTAATGTTTTACAGTGATGATGACAATCTGCCCACAACTGTTGTTTAATGTTTTTACAGTGATGATGAGAATCTGCCCACAACTGTTGTTTAATGTTTTTACAGTGATGATGACAATCTGCCTACAACTGATGTTTAATGTTTTACAGTGATGATGACAATCTGCCCACAACTGATGTTTAATGTTTTACAGTGATGATGACAATCTGCCCACAACTGTTGTTTAATGTTTTACAGTGATGATGACAATCTGCCTACAACTGATGTTTAATGTTTTACAGTGATGATGACAATCTGCCCACAACTGTTGTTTAATGTTTTTACAGTTATGATGAGAATCTGCCTACAACTGATGTTTAATGTTTTACAGTGATGATGACAATCTGCCCACAACTGATGTTTAATGTTTTACAGTGGTGATGACAATCTGCCCACAACTGTTGTTTAATGTTTTTACAGTGATGATGACAATCTGCCTACAACTGATGTTTAATGTTTTACAGTGATGATGACAATCTGCCCACAACTGTTGTTTAATGTTTTTACAGTGATGATGACAATCTGCCTACAACTGATGTTTAATGTTTTACAGTGATGATGACAATCTGCCTACAACTGATGTTTAATGTTTTACAGTGATGATGACAATCTGCCCACAACTGTTGTTTAATGTTTTTACAGTGATGATGACAATCTCCCCTACAACTGATGTTTAATGTTTTACAGTGATGATGACAATCTGCCCACAACTGTTGTTTAATGTTTTTACAGTGATGATGACAATCTGCCTACAACTGATGTTTAATTAATGTTTTACAGTGATGATGACAATCTGCCTGCCTACAACTGTTGTTTAATGCAGCAAGGAACCTCTTCTGAGCAACATTGTGAGAAAGCTGGATGTGGTGTTATGAAGGAGCACTTGGTCTTACTATCATGTGTTTAGAGGTAAGGAGGGGATGGGGGGTGTGCAAATGAACAGAAAATGTGTCAACTTTGACAGAAGCTTTGGATGACACCAAGATCATGTGTGTTGTCATAGTGCTATAGTGCAGCCAATTCTTGACTGTGACAGAAGCTGTGAATGACTTTGATAATAATTAATTGCGTTGATTATGTCATGAATTGTTTTCATCATTCATTGCATAGTGTAATGTGATAATCTCATGAATTGGTTTTAGTCATTGCATAAAAAGTGTTATTCATTCTGTTCCAGGTTGGCTTGCATTTATATTGTAAGCTCTAAAAATGACACTTTCACTCGGTATGCATGTGGTTTTCCCCTCTTTAATTACTTGCAAAATGTTTGTTTTACTGACAGTATTGAATCACTAGGGTGTACATTATGATTTTCTATTTATTAGGAGTATATGGACTACATGATTTGCACCACGAATCTGTGCATGTCCTACTATATAATTTGAAGATTGGTGGTAAAGACTGAAACAAAAAGGGGGGTCAAAGAGAAAACAAAAACAATGCACAACGTTTCGACTCTTAGAGCCTTTTTCAAGTGAGGACACAGGAATTGTTTCAACAAATTTGAAGAAATTTGGAGAAAAAAAAATTGAAAAAAATTTTTGAAAACACACACACACACACACACACACACACACACACACACACACACACACACACACACACACACACAACACACACACACACACACACACATGCGCGCTCCCCGCCCTCCCGGCATCACCCACCCCCACACACCTACCATTATAGAGAGGGAGAGGGGGGGGGGAGGGGCGGGGGGAAGGGGGGGGGAGAAGCACGTTTATAACTCATAAAGATATGCATACCTTAGGGTGTCTCGGCATATATACGATATATACATGCACAACCGCAAACAATTTTTTCAACCTCAAAAAACTTTTTGAAAAACAACAAGGGTAGGGTAGTGCTGAAGACCACAAACAAGCTGTGTACCCTATCCCAGCTGCCGGCATGTTGGGCAAAAAAAAAAAAAAAAAAAATTTCAGGCAGTCCACATTGTATAGCTAAAATGGCGACTCCATCACCTCAGTCCTTGATGTTCAGTCCATGGGGAGTGAGCGTCCCTAGCCTAGAGATCAGAGATGATTCAAGGAATTTACGGTGTATGGCATCTGAGTGGTTTTGGTGAGCAGCAGAGACTGACATATGAAACACGTTATGTCCAGGGCTATTGAAATGTGTACCTATGGGGGTGTCCTTATTCAGGTTGACAGCCTGGAGGTGTTCCCTGAATCTATCATCCAGGGTACGGTAGGTCTCACCACAGCAGAGTTTGGAACAGAGGCTGCATGAAAGAATGTACACAAGGTTGGAAGATCGGCAAGTGAAGGGGGATCTGATGGTGAAACTTTTGCCTGATGGGCCCCTGAAGGTGTTAGTGGTTGTATTTAAAAAGGGGCAGGTTTTGCATCGAGGTTCGTTGCAGCGTGGTTTCCTGGTGGAGAGCTGCTCGGTGAGTCTTTGTAAGTGGCTCGTACTAGATGATCCCTGAGGTTGGTGTCACGCAGGTATGCCACTAGTGGAGGTTTGTCGAAGGTGGACTTGAGTTTGGGGTCTTTTTGCAGGATGTCAAAGTTTTTCACAATGATGTTTTTAACTGGGAGGTTGTGTGGGTGGTAGGTCAGAGTAAGGACTGGTCGGTCTGACTGATCTTTGTTCTGAGTTGGGGTCATGGCCTGAGTTCTGGGGGTGCGAAGGGTACGATTGGCGGCATCGATGATGACTGCTTCAGGGTATCCTCGCCTTCTGAAGAAGGAACACATCCAGCTGACCTGCAGTTTGAAGTCATCATCATTGCTGCACAGTCTTCTGAGGCGACAGAATTGAGAGTAAGGGATACTCTTCTTGGTAGACTGTGGGTGGCTGGATGTGAACTTGAGGTAAGAATGTGAATCAGTTTCTTTGTAGAACACTAATGTTTTCAGTTGATCTGTGCTGGTGATGGACCCTTGAATGTCTAGAAAAGATACAATTGTTTCAGAGATGGTGTAGGTGAATTTCAGGGCTGGGTAGAATGAAGACACAAAGTGTATGAAATCTAGAAGTTCAGCCTTGGTGCTTGTGGCGATACCTATGATGTCGTCAATGAAGCGTCTGAAGAATGGAGGGATGCGTCCAGGATATGAAGAGAGTATCTGCTCCTCGATGAAACCCATAAAGAGGCATGCGTAACTCGGCCCCATCTTGGTGCCCATAGCCACCCCTCGAGTTTGGACGAAGTGGCAATCACCAAAACAGAAACTGTTCAGTGTCAGAACCAACTCTGCCAGCCTTAGGATGGTTGTGATGTCAGTGTCAAAGGTGCTGTTCTTTAGAAAGTGTTTTATGGCCTGCATTGTTTTTGTTTTCTCTTTGACCCCCCTTTTTGTTTCGGTCTTTACCACCAATCTTCAAATTATATAGTTGTTCTGAAAAAGACCCAGTCAAGTGTTATCAATTTTTTGTGCATGTCCTAGGTTTTGTGTTAGTGCATTGTATTCATCATTTTTATATGATTACTCAAGGGATAGCTCATCAGACTTCTGATCTAAGGATACAGTGTGGATTTTCTTACTTTTAAGTGTGGTCCTAATGTAATTATTTGGAAAGAACGATGCTTGATGTTAGTAATTCAAACCAAACGGAAATTCCACTTCTTCTTCTAGCTTAAAACTGCTGACATGCCTGTGGATGATGTTCAATGCAGCAGCAGACCTTGTCTGGGCAGTGCCATCTGAAAGCTGGATCCAGTCCTATAAGACAGCATTTCTTCCTCCTACTATTTTGTGAGTATATATTGATGTCTTGTGTGCCTGAGAGAGCAGAAAATTAACGGAAGCATTGGATAATGCCAAGATCATGGTGTTGTCTCAGCACTGTATTGCTGTCAGTTCTTCACAGTGACAGCAGCTGTCAGTGACATTCTCAGATCTTTCTATACACGTACAGGTCGACTAGTCTTTCCCTGTGTCTGTGCAATGTTTCTGGCTGCACAACAATTGCTTATGTTTATCAGTGTGCTAATGTAGCATTTTTATCAGTCGCCCCCCCCCCCCCCCCCTTTTTTTTTTTTTTTTTTTTTTTTTTTTTTTTTTTTGGGTAAAGAGAATTTCTATCATGGATCTGATCTTGTCTGAAAATCAGCAGTGTTAATAGATTTAATATGAATATCTGAAATTAGTTGTAGAAAGCAAAAACACAAACAAACAAAAATGTTTATGCATTGCTGTACACTCAGATGGTGTTGCCCATGTTTGGTAGCACATTCTGATTGGCGTATGCTGCTGCCGTATGGGAACTGTATGTAAACAAATAGTTAATAATTGTGTGTTGAGTATGTCATTAGTTATTTTTCAGCCATTGCACAGAGTTGTGTAATAGTTTTCTTAGATACCAATTTTTCTTTTGAATAACAATAGGATTGAAATTATTTAGAGTTAAAAGTGTTTTCAGAAGAAACACTGGGATGTACATAACAATTTTCTGTTTTAAAGGAATATATGGCACGCACACACACACACACACACACACACACACACACACACACACACACACACACAACACACAACACAACACACACACACACACACACACACACACACACACACACACACACACACACATACACATTTCCAGTCTTTCCGATCTGGTGCAAGATTTCCCCAGAATTTTATTTCTTGATTTATCAGAGGAAAAAGAACGGACGCACACATGCAAAGTGAGAGAGAGAGAGAGTGTGTGTGTGTGTGTGCATGTGCCGGGTGTATGTGTGAATGCGCGCACTTGTACATAGATTTCTTTCTGACTTTTCCCGTACTTGAAAAGAGGTCTAAATGTGCTAATAATGGTGTTTGGACGCATCGGGCCGTGGACGCGTCGGACCGTGGACGTATCGGGCCTTGGACGTATCGGGCTTGGACGTCATCGGGACCTGTGGACGCATCGGACCGTGGACGATCGGACCGTGGACGCATCGGACCTGGACGGATCGGGCCTGGACGCATCGGCCTTGGACGATCGGACTGACGTCGGACGACATCGGACCGTGGACGCATCGGACCGTGGACGATCGGGCCTGGACGATCGGCCTTGGACGTATCGGGCCTTGGACGTATCGGTTGGACGAGACCGTGGACGGATCGGACCGTGGACGCATCGGCCTTGGACATATCGGGCCTTGGACGCATCGGCGTGGACGTATGGAGCTGACCCCCTCTCAAAACGTGTAAGTTAATGGAAAGAATGTTTTAAGTAGCTTGTATATCACTGTGAGAAACGCGGTATAATTCCAGCTACACAAGCAGGCTTTAGAAAAGGCAGATCAGCAATAGACCATATGGTAAAATTGACGACTCACGTAAAACAACAATTTGCACGAAGAAAAAATGCCCTCGCCACTTTCTTTGATGTGAGAAAAGCGTGTGATCATGTTTGGCATGAGAGACTTTTATATAAACTGAAAACCATTGGTCTTTCTGGTCACGTATATAACTATATCAAAGCATTTCTGACCAATAGAAATATAGTAAAAAGATACAAAATGTTTATTCCAGCAAGAGATATTTACAAATGGGGATTCCTCAGGGATCGGTCATCACTCCACTACTTTTTAATATTCTGATACGCGATCTCCTAAAGCATTTATCTGAAAACTGCTCCTTGGTGCAATATGCTGACAATATTTGCATGTGGATGAACGTTACTTTAAAGAAGAAAACTTCAGTCAGTTCTTTCAATTTCATTTTTTTTTAAACATATAAGCGAGACATAGATAATATAGCAATATTCATGTTTGAAAACAGCGTTAGTTTATCAGCAGAAAAAACCCACATGATGCTGTTTGATGCTGGTGGAAGTATTTGCAATATTCCTACTTTTAAGGTAGATAACAGTGTACTGAATTATGTCACCGAGATAAAATTTTTAGGAGTAAATATTACCTCTAAATTTACTTGGAACAACCATATTGAATATATTATCAACGAAGCCAGCAAATCTCTTAATCTTCTTAAAGTGATCAGTAAACAAAATTGGGCGCAGATACACAAACTTTAGTACACCTTTCGACATCTCTAGTAAGATCAAAATTATCATACGCACAAGAAGTGTTCTTCAGCGCACCAAACTATTTACTTAAAAAGTTACAAAGCATAGACTGCAAGGCATTTAGACTCGCACTAGGCGTCCCATTTCATGCCAGTGCATCAGGAACGTATTACGAAGCCGGAGTTCTGCCCCTTGACGACTATAGAAACTTGTCCTATGCTAAATTCATCCTACGTTGCTCAGCTGTTCAGAACTCAAGCCAAGATGAATTAGCTTTATGATCATATTTCCATTTCCCGAAGCGAGCTAGATCTATTAAATCTAATACAACTATAATGACATATTCTTCAAAATTATTGAAAGACGCTGAGATTGATCCCAAGAATATTGCTGATCGTTTTCCTGTATCCCCGATTCCAAATTGGGAATTGCACACCGCATGTTTTGATTATAAATATACTGATCTACAAAAGAACATTAACAATAATATATTGTCCTCTCTTGCCAAATCTCATATCGATAGTAGTTATTCACATCACCTTAAAGTTTTCACCGATGGATCACTGTTAAATTAAAAAGCTGGAAGTGGTTTTGTTATTCCTACCCTTAAAGTTGAAAAATCTTTTCATCTCGGAAGGGGTATTCTATCTTCACGGCTGAGCTGGTGGCAATTCTAATGGCGCTTAACTTTCTTGTTGATACTCCACTTACTATCTACAAAACACTTTTCTGTGTGGATTCTAAATCTGTCCTACAAGGCCTTGAATCTATTGCTGTAAAAAAATCGAGGTGAGGTGATTTTAGAAATAAAACATCTTGTCAGTATTCTTATAACAAGAGGTACAACAGATGATTTTTGCTGGATACCGTCTCACCGTGGGATTTCTGGTAATGAGTGGGCTGACCGGGCTGCCAGAAAAGGAGCACGAAAGTCCGATGAATCCATAGAAATCAACATTCCTCTGTGTTTATACGAAGGATATGGTCTCTTAAAAAAGACGTGTATTGAAAAGGTTTATGAAGCCTACAAAAACTTGGTTCTTATTAAAATACATCTACCTCACTCCAAATTGCTCTGCTGTGACAAATCCCAGTCAGCTACTTTTTCTTCTAGCAATGCAGCTAAAAGTGGAAAGATTACCTATCAATTGGCCAACACAAACGTACTTTTAAAAAAATAACCAAAAACTTGAATCCCTGTTTTACAGGCTTAAGCTAGACGCTTTCCGTACAAAATTTCGGAAAATTTAAATTGCATCTGCGGAGCAGTTGAAAGTTTCACAACCCAGCATCTTCTTTTCTACTGCGCATATTTCAAAAATGAAAATCCTGACTGCCTGCAACTTGATGGCACGTGTATTTTCCAGAACTTACCAGGTCTTGTTTCTTTTGTTAATTCCTTGATGATTAGTCCAATGGGCTCTTTTTTGTAACAAGTGTTCCTACAGATATGAGCGCTTAACATTTTGGTTATACCAGATATCCTGTACACCTTTATGTTTTAATACTTACTTTGGCTAGTGTTAATTGTAAAGAATTTTAGTATGAATCACTGTTTAGTATGAATCACTGTAATTTTAGGATGAATCACTGCTCGTAACAAATCTCTTATCGGTCCATCAACACACACACACGCACGCACACACACGCACGCACGCACACACACGCACGCACGCACACACACACACACACACAAACAACACACACACACACACACATGCATGCATACACACGCTACTCCCCTAACCCTGTCTAAAATCACTTTATGTGAATAGACGTTAAATTGAAGAACGAACGAACGAACACCAGACAGACAGACAAGACAGACAGACAGAGAGAGATTTGAATGGCCTTAAGTCATTTTGATGTCCCTCTCTCTCTCTCTCTCTCTCTCTCTCTCTCTCTCTCACACACACACACACACCACCACGCACGCACGCACGCACGCACGCACGCACGCACGCACGCACGCACGCACACACACACACACACCAGTGGCGGCGGAAGCTGTCCAGGATTGGGGGGGGGGGGGGGGCAATGGATATTTCAAATCATTGAACTCCGACAATCACAATATGTCAATGTTCAATAAAAAAAAAAAATTCCAGCATGCAATATTCAGTTCACACACACACACACACACACACACACACCACACACACACACACACACACACACACACACACACGCACACACACACACACTTGAAATACACTTTGTATAGCTGCAATTAAAACGTTGCAGAAAGAAGAGAGAGAGAGTGAGAGAGAGAGAGAGAGAGGAGAGAGAGAAAAGAGAGAGAGAGAGAGGGGACAACTGTCAGACTTTCCGACTGAATAACGTAATAACGTACCTTCTCTCCATATTCACTGGACATTAGGCACCGTAAAATGCAGTTACTTGTCACGATTGTCACAGTCTGTACATTAGGAGGTTACACCAACAGCTGGGAGGTTACAACTTTACACATTTAATTTTCCGAAGTAACTTTGACGTCGTTGATTTCTGCAAACGAACTCTGAAGAAATTTCAGCGAGATTGAGCTGATCAACCTTGTCTTTGAACACATGCATAATGAGACAGTTGTTTAGGCGCTCCTGAGTCATAGTGCTTCGGAGGTATGTTTTGACCCGCTTCAAGGCAGAAAAACTGCGTTCAGCTGTTGCAGTTGTAACTGGAATGGTCAAGTACAGCCTGATAAGTTTGTCTACCTCACTCAACATTCTTTTAACAGTGTCAGAAGCTGTAAGTTCTTCTAGCAGTGCCTCAAAGATGGACTTCTTGTTGTCCCCCAGAGCATGTGGAAGGATGGCCAACTGTGTTTTGAGTCTGTCCATGTCAATGTCCGCAGCATATGTCTTTGATCTCTTGAGGAATTTCTGGATTCTTTCCTGAAGCTCCGTCACCCAAGAGAATTTCAATCTTCCTTGGCAACTTAAGACTTTGTTGGTCAAATCTGCGCTTTGTATACTCTTTGACATTGTCTATGGCCTCATAGTACTGCTGTCTGTAATAAGCAGAAGGGTCAGAGTAGCTGTGACCCTGGGAGCCCTCATCAAGTCTTCGTGGAGGCTGTCTTTGTCTCGGAATGCGGGGCTCATCACACACATTTGCAGCCTTGGTTGAGACGTCGGCAAAAAACGTCTGGAAACTTTTATCCTGGCGCATACTTTCAAGCGTTCTCAGACAGAGGTTTGCAGCGTTTGTTACATCCACACAGGACGTTTGTTTCCTTTGAACAGCAGTCGCCAGCTCTTCAGTCACAGCAAAGACATCCCGTGAAAGTGAGAGCCCAAGACAGGTGGAGAACTGCTACACAAGTGCTAGAAGGCCGGTTGCCCTCCTGGCTCATCATGTCCTTGTGAGACTAGTTCAAGTGTTTCTTGCAAAGTCTCATTGTTCTCAATGAGAGAGTCAAAAGCTCTTGTTCGAACAGTCCACCTTGTTGGACACAGTGGTTTAATGGACGAGCTGCACGAATTTGATGTTTCATGTTGGATTGCTTCAAAAAGGATCTGTCGTTTTGTGATTATTTGATCAACTGAATGACCTCTGTGGCAAAGTCGGGCATCTCTTATTACTTTGACCTTTCTGGAAGCCTCTTGTAACACAAGACTGACTGAGTGTGCCAAACAGTGTATGGACACTGCTGACGGGACCTCATCTTTGAACCGTTTTGCAACTCCTGAAACGTGACCCTGAAAATTACTGGCCCCGTCGTAGGCCTGACCCCTACACTTTTGCACTGGCAATTCCAGCCTGATCAAGCAATCCTTTAGCGCATTGAAAATTGCCTCAGCACAGGTATTGTCAACATGCACCAGTCCCACAGGCTCCTCTATGACTTCAAACTGCTCAGTTACCCATCTTATGCAAATTACAACCTGCTCCAGGTTTGCAACATCACGGGTTTCGTCAGCTGGTATCGAAAACCAATTCGCTTCTCTGATTTCAAGTACAACAGATCGCAAGACTTTATGTGTCATAATCCCGAGGATCTCGTTGACAATATCATGTGACAGATATTTTGAACCTGGGTTTGTTTTTTCCTTGCAGCCCTCTCCAAAGCAGATCTTGAGCAGCTATTGAAGGTTGCTTTCCTGCTCGTCAGGTCCACGGAGAGGCAGACCCGGACACAGGAGAAACTGAAGGCTCTTTAGTTCGTTCATCAGGCTTTGCAGGCGTTTCTTTTGTTCTGTTTCATGCTGACACGTCACTGGAGCATACACTGACGTTGTAGACTGCCTACATTTTACGTCATACCGGCTGCTCCATGTGAAGATAATTTTTCGTGGCTTGAGAACTTTTCCAGTGCTTTCTTCCGGTTGTCAAAACCGCTCCATACAAACGCTGCATCAGGTTTGCAGCCTTGATGATTAGCCCTCATGCAGAAGAAACAATATACCTTATTGTCTGTTGTGCCTAGGTGAAGCCAAAGGTATTGCTGGAACCATGATCTTTGGAAATAGCGGGGCCTTCCTGAACTTACCCTGGTCAGTTTGGAGAGGACTGTGTCGCTCTGTGGCTGAAAGGGGTTGACTGCATCCTTGCAGCACACAGTAGACTGACATTTTGGTTTTCTTACAGTAGCAGGTCGGTCAATGTCAACACGAGCAGACTGCACAGGTCGGCTGGCGTTGTCACGAGGAGACTGCATGATTGATGCACCTTCTGTAGGAGATGAGGAAACACTTTCTTCTCCTCCTTTTCTTCATCATTTACACTGTCCCTGGTTTGATGAAGTGTTAGGCTCACAAAATGTTCCTCGCAATTTGCCCTATAAGGACAGGTGGAAGGGATGATTCAATGTCTCCAGCCAAGATCTTATTCATCATGTAGCCTATCCTGGAGCTCTCTTGCCGACTTGTTACGATGTGTATGTCCCTACCAATCATTCTCGCCGTAGCTTGCACTACAATAGCATCAGCATATATGCCATTCTTGGCAATGTTGGTCTAGCACTGGTCAGTAATGTGTGGCCAAAGTGGGTCAGCTGCAGAGAGGTTCCCAAGAAATATGTTGACATCTTTCCTGGGCGAGTTTGACACGAAGTATGACAAGTATGACAAGGTGATGCACCATCAAACCTCTCTCTCTTCTCTCTCTCTCTCGTCTCTCTCTCTCTCTCTCTCTCTCTCTCTCTCTGATTTTTTTTGAGGTGCTCAATATTAGGGGGGGGGGGGGGGCAGTATATAAGGCTGCCCCCCCCCCCAATATTTTTCTGGAGGGGGGCATGGCCCCCCCGCCCCCCCCCCCCCCCCCCCTGCTTCCGCCGCCTGTGCACACACACACACACACACACACACACACACACACACACACACACACACACACACACACCCAGAGAGATCAGCCCCGGAACGGATTCCCGTGAATGTCATGAGACACAGAGGAGACCAAATCTGGAGTTAACACCGTTGTTGCAATTGAGGGAACAAAACCATGATCCAGAGCCGAAAGCCCTTTCTGTGCGTCGTGACTTTTGGACAGCTTTTTTCCGTGACTTTCTTTGCGTTTTCAGCACCGGTGTTCTGCTTCCAGGATGAGTTTTCCAACTTCCAGTAAGTGTTGAATTATCAGATATTCATCTCCTTTCCCACTTCACACGCCTCTCCGGTCTGAATCCGTGTCATTGAGTGTCATTGGAAGTCACAAACTAAATGTGGTTTTAAGTACGCAGTTTTGATGTAAATGTGAGAAAAAAACACCCCAACTGAGGACAGGTTTCTTTTTGTTCTCGATTCCTTAGCCTCAGTAATCGACAAAATATTGATATTGCTGTGGTGACAGTGTGTTTACTGGCATGTTAGAGCATTTAAAATATTTTCAGTTCACACTAAAGCAGTCATCTTTGGCACAAATACTCTGTCTTCTGCCGGAGAGGGGTGGGGACGGAAACCATTCTGTTCACTAAGATGAAACTCTCTTTTCCGTCTTTAAAACAAAAAAGAATGAATTGTACCAGTACATTTCAATACAGAATTGTCCTTTGCAACTTTCATGTGAAGGCTGTAATATGCCTAGCTGTCAACCGAGCACGTCTTCGTACCTCAGAGATAAATTTATTTGAAAAGAAAAATATTCTGTAATAGATGTGTTTATTGACCAAAATATTTGACCCCAGCAGTCCTGGTGCCAGTGAATATCACCCCACCCCTACCTTAGTCACCCCACCCAACTGTACCACCTCCATCTAGAAATCTTAAATGAGATCAGTATGTAATGAGTCGATGTAAATCAAACCAGCACCCTAACGGTTTTGTTGTTGTTGTTGTTGTTGTTGTTATTGTTGTTGTTGTTTTACTTTCCACGTATGACTACATTTGTGCATTGACTGAGATTTCTTACCGCAGAACAGCATCTTATAATCGCGCAAACTTACCTACCCCCCCCCCGTTCTTTCCTACATCCCCTAGCCTTCAGTGACACTACTGGCCTACTCCCCAACAACATACTGATGATAGAGAGAGGATGGAGGGAGGGAGGGGGAGGGAGGGAGGGAGGGGAGAGAGAGAGATAGAGAGAATGAGAGAGCAGAGAGAGAGGGGGAGGAGGGAGGGAGGGAGGGAGGGGAGGGGAGGGAGAGGAGAGAGAGAGGAGAGAGAGAGAGAGAGAGAGAGAGAAGAGAGTTCTTACACCCTTCAGGAACATCAATATTAACCAGTACAACGATCGTAGGGGACAGAGTACCCATCCGCACTTCCATTGCCCATCGCTCCCCTCCCCATTTGTTCCCCCCCATCGCATTATCCTCCTTTACGCAACGCATCCCCTTTTCCTTTAATCCTTCCCCTCTACAAATATCTACACTACCAAGAAACAAAACTCTACATAAACAAAAAAACCACTCATGCCCCAACACAAACTGTACATTTGTTTTAATTCTTTCTCTGTCTGTTTATATTATCTGTCAGTACTCCCTCTGTTTTCCCCCCCCTTCCCCCCCCCCTCGCGCCGTGGTCCCCCTTTCGCGTGCCGCGGTTCCTCCCCCCACCCCCCAACCCCTCCCCCCCCCTCGCCTCTCCCCCGGCGTGCACGCCCTCGCTCTCCCGGTTACACGCCACGATGCCCAATCCCCCACCCTCGCGTTTCACCCCCCTCCCCCCCCCCCTCCCAGAATTTCGATCCACCCATCATACCCCCTCCCCCCCTCCCATCCCCCTGCGTTCCCGTCCCCAGCCCTTCTACGCCAAGCCCTGTCTGCTTTCCTCTTCTTCTCCTCTCCCTCCTTTAGCATTCCCCCGTTTTCCCCTTCCCTCCCTTCTCCCCCCCCCCCCTTCTTTCCCCCCCCCTTCTAATCCCCTTCTATCCAATCCACCCCTCCCACCACTCTCACACCATTACCTCCCCCCCACCCCCTCTCCCCTTCCCCTCCCCCCCCCCCCCTCTTTTTCCCAACCCCTCCCTTCACCCTCCCTTCCTTTTTTTTTTCCCCTTTTTCCCCCCCCATTCCCTCCCATCCCCCCCTTTTTTTTTTTCCCCATCCCCCTTTTCCTCCCTTTTCCCCTCCCCCCCCCCTCACTCCTCCTCCCTTCCCTTTCCCTCACCCTCTTTTTCCCCCCTCCCCTCCCCCCCCCTTTTTCCCCCCCCCTCCACCTCCCCTTTTTCCTCCCCCCCCTCTCTTTTTTTTTTCCCTCCCTTTCCCCCCTTTCCCCGTTTCCCCTTCCCCCCCCCCCCCCCCCCCTCCTCCCCTCCCCCCCCTTTCCCCCCCCCCCCCCATTTTTTTCCCCCTCCCCTTTTCCCCCCCCCCCTTTTTCCCCTTTTTTATCCCCTTTTTTTTTTTTCCCCCCCCCCCTTTTCCCCCCTCCCCCCTTTTTTTTTCCCCCTTTTTTCCCCCCCTTTTTTCCCCCCCCCCTTTTTTCCCTTTTTTCCCCCTTCCCCCTTTTTTTTTTTCCCCCCCCCCTTCCCCCCCCCTTTTTCCCCCCCCCCCCTTTTTTTTTTTTTTTTCCCCCCCCCCCCTTTTTTTTTCCCCCCTTTCCCCCTTTTCCCCTTTCCCCCCCCCTTTCCCCCCCTTTTTTTTCCCCCCCCCCCCCCCCTCCCCCCCTTTTTTTTTTTTTTTCCCCCCCCCCCCCTTTTTTTTCCCCTTTCCCCTTTCCCCCCTTTTTCCCCCTTTTTTTTTTTCCCCCCCCCCCCTTTTTCCCCCCCCTTTTTTTTTCCCCCCCCCCCTTCCCCCCCCCCCTTTTTTTTTTTTCCCCTTTTTTTTTTCCCCCCTTTTTTCCCCCCAAACCCCCCCCCTTTTTTTCCCCCCCCTTTTTTTCCCCCCCCCCCTTTTTTTTTTTTCCCCTTTTCCCCCCCCCCCCCCCCTTTTTTTTTTCCCCCTTTTTTTTCCCCCCTTTTTCCCCCCCCTTTTTTTCCCCCCCCC
>JAMYXO010002206.1:22500-24920 GCA_033310375.1 Conus canariensis
CTTTTTTTTTTTTTTTTTTTTCTTTCTTTTTTTTTTTTTTTTTCTTTTCTCTTCTTCTTTTTTTTTTTTTTTTCTTTTTTTTCTTTTTTTTTCTTTTTTTCTTTTTCTTTCTTTTCTTTTTCTCTTTTTTCTTTTTTTCTTTTCTTTTTTTTCTTTTTTTTTTTTTTTTTTTTTCTTTTCTTTTTTTTTTTTCTTTCTTTTTCTTTTTCTTTTTCTTTTTTCTCTCTTTCTTCTTTTTTTTTTTTTCTTCTTTCTTTTTCTTTCTTTTCTTTTTTCTTTTTTTCTTTTCTTTTTCTTCTTTCTTTTTCTTTCCTCTTTTTCTTTTTTCTTTCTTTCTTTTTTTCTTCCTTTTTCTTCTTTTCTTTTCTTTTCTTTCTTCTTTCTTTTCTTTTTTTCTTTTTTCTTTTCCTTTTTTTCTTTTCTTTCTTTTTTCTTTTCTTTTTCTTCTTTCTTCTTTTTCTTCTCTTTCCTTTTTTTCTTTTTTTTTTTTTTCTTCTTTTTTCTTTTCTTTTTTTTTTTCTTTTTTCTTTTCTTCTTTTCTTTCTTTTTTTCTTCTTTTTTCTTTCTTCTTCTCTTTTCTTTCTTTTTTTTTTTCCTTCTCTTCTTCTTTTTTTTTTTTTTTTCTTCTTTTTCTTTCTTTTCTTTCTTTTCTTTTTTTTCTTTTCTTTTTTTTCCTTTTTTCTCTTTTCTTTTTCTTTTCTCTCTCTTCTTTTCTTCTTTTTCTTTTTCTTTCTTCTTCTTTTTTCTTCTTTTTTTCTTTTTTCTTTCTTTCTTTTTCTTTTTTTCCTTTCTTCTTTTTCTTTTTCTTTCTTTTCTTCTTTTCTTTCTTCTTCCTTTCTTTCCTTCTTTTTCTTTCTTTCTTCCTTTTCTTTTTTTTCTCTTTTTCTCTCTTTCTTTTTTTTTTTTTCTTTTTCTTCTTTTCTTTCCTTTTTTCTTTTCTTTTCTTTTTTCCTTCTTCTCTTCTGCTTTTCTTTTTCTTCTTTCTTTTTTTCTTCTCTTTCTTTTCCTTCTCTTTTTCTTCTTTTTTTCCTTCCCTTTCTTTCCTTTTTCTTTTTCTTTTTTCTCTTTTTTCTCTTCTTTTTTTTCTTCTTCCCTTTTGCTCTTGCTCTTCCTTCCTCCTCCTGCCTTTCCTTTCCTTTCTCCTGTTTTTTTTTTTTTTTCTTTTTTTTTGCCTTCCTTTTTTGTTCCTCTTTCTTCCCTTGTCCGTCCTCCTCTTTTTCCTTATTTTTGCGTCCGTCCTTTCCTCCTCTTTTTTTTTCTTCTCCTCCTCTGTCTTCGTTTCTCCTGTTTCCTTTTCCTTTTTCCTCGCCGTTCCTCCTTCCCCTTCCTTATTTTTCCTTTTCCTCCTCCTTTTGTTTTTTTCCCTTTCTCCCCTGTCTTCCTCCTTTTTCCGTCCTCCGTTTCTCCTTCGCCTTTTTTTTCCTGTGTCTTTTCGTCCTTTCCTTTTTTTCTCTCTCGTTTCCTTCTTTTTCTCCGGCCTCTTTTTCCTTCCTGCCTACTTTTTCCTTTTTCTTTTCTGCCATCTTCTTTCCTTTTTTTGTCTTCCTTCCTCTTGTTTGTCTGTTCTTTCTTCCTTTCCATCCGTTTTCCTTTTTTTTTTTGTCCTTTTTTTTTTCCTGGTTCCTCCTTTTCCTTTTTTTTTTTCTTTTGGTCCTACCTCCTCTCCCCTTGTCTCTTTTTCTCCTATTTTTTTTTTTTTTTGTTTTGCGCTTTTTTCCTTCCTTCCTCCATTTTTTTTCCCCTCCCCCTTTTTTTCCCCCTTTTTTTTTTCCCCCCCCTTTTTTTTTTTTTTCCCCCCCTTTTTTTCCCCCCCCCTTTCCCCCCCTTTTTTACCCCTTTTTTTCCATTTTTCCCCCCCCCCCCCCCCCCCCCTTTTCCCTTTTTTCCCCCCCTTTTTTTCCCCCCCTTTCCCCCCCGGGGGTTTCCCCCCTTTTTTTCCCCCCCCCCTTTCCTCTCCCCCTTTTTCCCCCCCCACCCCCCTTCTCCCCGGCCCCCTTTTTTTCCCCCCCATTTTTTTTTTCCCCCCCTTTTTTTCCCCCCCCCCCCCTTCCCCGGCCCCCCTTTTTTTTCCCCCCCCCCTCCCCCCCCCCCCTTTTTTTTCCCCCCCCCTTTTTTTTCCCCCCTTTCCCCTTTTTTCCCCCCCCGGGGTTTTTTCCCTTTTTTTTCCCCCCCCTCCCCCTTTTTTTTCCCCCCCCTTTTTTTTCCCCCCCCCCCTTTTTTTTCCCCTTTTTTCCCCCCCCCCTTTTCCCCCCCCCTTTCCCCTTTTTTCCCCCCCCCACCCCCCCCCCCTTTTTTTTTCCCCCCCCCCCTTTTTCCCCCCCCCCCCCCTTTTTTTTTTCCCCCCCCTTTTTTTCCCGCCCCCCCCCCCCTTCCCCCCCCCCCCCCCCTTTTCCCCCCCACCTCCTCCCCCCCCCCTTTTC
>JAMYXO010002207.1:0-24914 GCA_033310375.1 Conus canariensis
TTCAAAAAATAAAACCGGTGGAACAATTCGTAAAGTTTCTCCAGGGATTCTGCTGAGAAACCGGGGACAATAATCCCCAAACAAATCATAAATTTTTGGGAAACAATTTCGTTTTATGTTTAAAGAAAACGAACTATACCGAAAAGGCCCTTTTAAGGGTTGGGGTTTAAACCCTTTTTTTTTTTTTTTTTTTTTGGTGGTGGAAATAAGGGAAATTAAGAATGAAAGGCCCCTTAAAGGGGGTTTTAAACATTTTTTTTGGTGGAAAGAAATCTGAAATAAATGAATGAGGGCCCGGAAAGGTAAAAGAAAAACCCTTTTTTTTGGTGGTAAAAATCTTTGACGTCAAAAATGAGAGGCTCTGTAAGGGGAAAAGCCCAAAAGGAGGAAAAAAAAGTATTTTCCCGGGAGGGGAGAACATTTGGTTTTTGGAACCCCTTTAAAAATAAAAAAGACGCCCCCAAGCTCACAATTTTTCAAACGGAAACCCCAAACGGTCCGATACGAACCTGACACCCCTTTTTGGCCGAAAAAATTCCTACATCAGCTGACAAATCCCCCCTTTTAAAAGGGGAAAAAAAGTAAACACGGGAACCCCCGTAACTTGGGCAGCCCCAAAGTTTAAAATTCCCCCCGCCCCGTGAAAACTGAAAAAACTTCACCTGTTTACCCTTAAACCCCCTTAAATTTAAAATGGCGGAAACCAAAAATGTGCAAAATCTGCCCTTGCTTTCTTCTGAAGAGCAAATTACATTTAAATTTCGCAAATTTGTTTTGCAGAAAATTTTTACCCTGCCACAGGGGAATAGCCCTCCTTTTTCAGAGGGCAAAACCCCCTAAAGAGTCGATGCCTCCCCAACTTTCCCTGCCCGATAGAAATTATTTTAAATCTTTTGTGATTTTTTTTCCGAAAAAAAACCCGGGATTTGACACCCTATTTGGCTTTTCCCAAAGAGTGCTCACTCGCCAAAAATAGGGAAGCCCTTTGGCTGTGAAATATCCCCACAAATTTTATTTCAAGCTCTGCCAAAAGTGCTCACTCCCCCCAACTAGGGACTGGATTTTATTTTGACATTTTATTTCAGCTGGGGCCCAAAGTGCCCACTGCCCCCACACTAGGACTGGACTGTGTTTGGGGCCCAAAGATTGACATGGAGTTCTTTGGTTTATGGAGAAAGCTTTACAAAATGATACCTTAGAACGAACAAAGGAAAATTGTTGTGTGTTGTTTTGGGTTGGTTGTTTTGGGGGGGTGTGTGTGTGTGTTTGGTGTGGGTAGTGTTTTGTTTGTGTGTTGGTGTGGGTTTGGGGGTTTGTGTGTGTGTGTGGGGCGCGCGCGTTTGAGCGTGTGTATAAAAATTTTGGGGGTGTGTGTGTAGGTGTCTGTGTGTGTGTCTGTGTGTGTCTGTGTGTGTGTGGGGATGTGTGTGTGGTGTGTGTTTGTGTGTGGTGTGTTTTGTGTTGTTGTGTGTGTGGTGTGTGTGTGTGTGCATGTGTTTTGGTTTTGTGATCCGTGGACAGAGAAGACGGCCGGGGCGGCGGGGCAAAAAGTGACTTTTCATATTTGAACAGAAAAAATGTTTTGCCGTTTTTTTCCCAAAAAAGGTTTTTCCCCTTTTTGAGACACCCGTAAAGTGCTACTCTAATGGCTAAGGGGATTCGCTTTTATGTGAGGGCAGTAAATATTCTAACCATGCCTTTTATTTTAAAGTTTTTTGTACTATTCTAACCATGCTATTTCATGTGCTATTCTAAACATTTTTTCCCATTTTCCCTGTATTTTTTTAAATTTAACCATGCTATTTCAAAGGAGGGTATTCTAACCATGCTATTTCATTTAGCTTTTCTAACCAAAGCAAAATTTCATTAGCTTTTTCTAACCTTTCTATTTTTATGGGGCCCATTTCTTTTTTAATTTTAATTTTTAAATTTTAAAAACCATTTTATTTCGTGTTGCCCATTCTAAAACCCTGCCCTTTTTTTTGTAGCTATTCTAACCAATGCTTTTTAAAGTAGCTTTTTCGCCCATGCTATTTTCATGAGCTATTCAAATTTTATGCTTTTTTCCTTTTAGTTTTCTTTAAACCCTGCTATTTCATGTAGTATTTTAAAACCCTGCTATTTCTTTGGGGCTATTCTTTAACCTTTTTATTTCAAAGTTTGCTATTTTTAAAACCCCCCTATTTCATGGTGTATTCTTAAACCCTGCTTTTTATGTAGCTATTCTAACCTGCTTTTTTAAAGGGAAACTATTCAAACCCCCTGGTATTTCATGTTTCTATTTTAACCATGGGTATTTTATGTTTTCCTCAACAGTGATGCTGTCTGTAGCTTTCAAAAAGGAGACTGAATTTCAAAGGAGAGACTTTTTTAAAAAAATTTTTCCCGAATCTTTTCTGAAAGAAAATCTTTAAAAAACTGGAAGATTGTTTTTTTCCGGATGTGCTTTAAATTTGTAGGAAATTCATTGGGGTTAAAACGGGAGACAAAAAATCGCGAAAAACGACGTCATGAAAAAAAGGTTTACAGAAAAAAAGCGTAAATTAAACCAAAAAAAAATTTTTATTTAAAAAGGGAAAATTTTTTGAAAACCAAGATTCCCGTTTCCCAATTTTGTTTTACAATTTACAGGGTCTCTAAAGTGCCGAAGTATAGCGACCTATTCAACTCCGACACAGCGATACCGCTATACTTAGGTCCCCTGAGAGGGAGAGGGGAGAGAGAAGAGAGGGGAGGGGGAGTATTTGGTTTTATGAGCTTGTTTTTTTTCTGTTTTCTTTTTTGAAAATCGGGTTTTCATAGAAAATTTTGGATAAAATAGAAGCAAAAGAGGCTTTATTTGAGAAAAGGTGTTTTAAAAAAAAGGGGGGGATCATGACCGGGGGGTAGCCCTGGCGGAAAATCATCCCCCCCTCTTTCCAAAGTTGGCCTCTTTGTCCACCCTCATCACTCCGTTTTGAAGCTGAAAAAAAAGGGAAAAAAAAACTATCAAGGCAGCAATTTGCTTTGTGGCAAAGTGTTTTTTTTCTTTTGGGTTGTCTTTATTCGTTAATGTTTTTCCTGTGAAAAAAATTTAACCTATTTAGAGTCCCGTACCCGGATATTACGATACTTGCAACCTTTGTGTGACGGTTTGTACCCAAAATTTCCCAAATTATTTTAACTCAGTTTGAATTTAAACGCCCGGGGATAAATTTCCCTTTTTGGCAAGTGTTTACTTGTACGCGCAAAGGAAAAGTGAAAGGTAATCCCTTTTTTGGGGAAAATGCTTGGGGTTTTTTTGCTTTTCTTTAATTTTTTTGCCCGGGCACCCAATTTTCTTTATGTTGTTTCAATTTCTGGTAGGGGGGGAATGGAATTTTTTTGCCCCCCCCCATGGGTTTTTCCTCCCCCACGACTGGAATCAAAACAAAACAAACCCCCAAGCCAAATCAAAGGCCCGGTTCGGTTTTAAAAAGGTCCCGGAAAAAACATTTTAAAAACTCAGCCACCCGCAAACCCCAGAACACCCCATTTTCTTTTCTCCCCTCGGCCCCCGGGCAACCTTTTACCCACCCCCCGTTAAAACCCGGGGTACATGACCCCCCCCAACCCCTCAACCCCCACCTCTTTGGTCAGGTGGAATTTCGTTTTTCCGGGGCGAATGTCCAAGTCCAACCAAAGGAAACCCCCTTCCCGGGGGTTTCCTTTCAGGTGGGAAACTGGAAGACATCAAAAAAACCCCCCGAGGACTACCCCTCAACGCCCTTTTAAACGGTGGGGGAGGATGGGGGGGGGGGGGGAGGGGGGGGGAGGGGGGGGGGGGGGGGACCCGCGGGGGGGGGCGGCAAAAATCCCAAGAGCCGCCCCTTCTTCAACCCAAAAGGGGGGCTTCCTTAAGGGCGCTGCGTTCAGGGAAAAACTGCCGCCCCCCCGGCAGCTTTCGGACGACAGCGGGCGCAACGTGGAAAAAGTTCTGCGTGGAGGGGGCAAGCCCGGGATAATATTTTTGGGGGGGTTATTTAGGGGAAGGAAAAGGTAACCCCCTTTTTGGGGAAAATATTTGGATTTTTTGTTGATTTTTGGGAAAATTTGTGATGTTGAATAGGGAGGGGGGGGAAAATGAAAGTTTGACGGGGTTTTCCCCAAAGGGATGAATAAAACCCCCCGGAATAAAGGGATTGGGTTTAAATATAGAGAAAACCCGAAACCCAGTTTTTATGGAGGTTTGGTTTGAGGATAAGGATTTTAAATTTGGTCGGTGGGGTTTTTTTGGGGGATGGTAAAGGGGAAACCATTGGGGGGTTTTCTAGGGGAAAATGGAAGAAAAAAAATTGGGTAAAACGGTGCCGGGGGGAGGAGTGGGGGGGGAGGGGGGGGGGGGGGGGGAGGGGGGGGGGGGGGGGGCCCCCCGGGTTTTTAAAAGGGGGTTTGGGGGGGTTTAAAATGGGCGGGGGGGAAAAGGGGGTGTGGGTTTGCTGGGAAAAAAGGAGGTTGGGGGAGGTGTTGTTTTTCCCCGGTAAGGGGGGGGGTCCGAGTGGGGAATTGTTGGGGGTTTCTGGGGGGGTTTGGGGTTTGTTTGTGCGGTGTTTGGGGGTTTTTGTTTGTTTGTTGGCTGTATTGATGGGTGTGGAGGTTTTTAAAAGCTGTGGTAAGGGGCCCCGGGAGGGGGGTTGTTTGTGGGGGGTTTTGTTTTTTGGGGTTTTGGGTGTTTTGGGGGCTGGGTGTGGGGTTAGGTGTGGTTTTTTTGGGTTAGGGGGTTTTGGGGTTTTGTGATGGTGCGGTAGGGAGGGGATTTTGGGTTTTTTGGGTGATGACGGGGGGTTTGGGTGGTGGGGGTTTTGTGTAAGTGGGGATTTTTGGGGTGGGGTTGGTGAGATGGGATGTTGGTGTGGGGTGGGGGTAAGGGGGGGGTTGGGTGTGGGGTGGTGTGATTTGATGGTTGTGGTTTTTGTGTGTGATGAAAAGTGGGGTTTTTGTTATGATGTTTGTGTGTGTGTGGGGTGATGATGGATGATGTGTGTGTTGATTGGGGTGGGTGTGAAGTTGTGTGTGGGGTGGGGTTGTGGGGGTTTGTGCGGTGATGATGGGGTTTTGTGGTGTGTGGGGTTTTAATTGGGAAGGGGGTTTTTGGTTTTTTGGGGGTGGTGGGAAGATGGGGGTTGCTTTTTGTTGTGCGGGGGGGTGATGGGGGTTTTTGGGTTTTGTGCTGGTGTGATGGGGTTTTTGTGGTTTGGGTGCTGGGTATGATGGGTTGGGGGTTTGTTTTTTGTGTGGTTTTGGGGAATGGGGGGGGGTGTTTGTTTGTGCTGGAATGTTGGGTTGGGGTTTTTTTGGGCTGGTGTGAGGGGTTGGGGTTTTTTTTCGGTATGAGGGGTTTTGGGTGTTTGTTGGGTGATGGGGGGGTTTGGGTTTTTGTATTGGGGGGGGGGGGCTGGGTGATGGGGTTGTGTTTGTGCGTGTTTGGGGGGGTTGGGTGTGTGTCGGTGATGAGGGGGTTGGGTGTTTGGGGTGTTTTGGGGGTTTGTGGTTGGGTGCTGGTGATGAGGGGGTTTTTGGGGGGTTGTGCTGGGGAGATGGGGTTGGTGTTTTGTGCTGGTGATGATGGGGTGGGTGGTGTGGTGATATGGGGTTGTGGTGTTGTGTGTGGTGGGGGGTTTTTGTGGGTTTTGTTTGGGGGGGTTTGGGGTGTGGTGTGTTGCGGTGGGGGGTTTGGGTGTGTTTTGTGGGTGTGGGGTTGGTGGTGGTGGGGTTTTGTGGGGGAGGGGGTTTGGTGTTGTGCGGGTTAGGGGGTTGGGGTTGGCTGGATCGGTTTCTTAAATTTTTCCCGGGCTATTGTTCGTCTGCCGCCCCCCTTTCCCCTCCCCCTTCCCCCAAACTCCCCCTTCCCTCCCGCATTTATGGAATGGATTCCTATTGGGTTGTTTGGGTTTTTGTTGTTGGGGGGGGGGGGGTTCGCCGATAACTAGACTTCCTTTTGGGGTTTCTTGCTGATGATAACAGTTTCATGAGTTCGTAGTTTTTTTTGTTTTGGCCGTCTACCCCCATTTCTCCCCTCCACCTATCCTTTATTTCCCTTCGGTTTTATGTTTTTTAATTTTCACCCCCCTTATCATTGTGTAGGATTTTTAGCCCCCAAATTTTTTAATCCTTTTTTGTTTCTTTGTTTTAGGTTTTATTTTTCTTCTAATTTTTCATCCTTTTTCCGTTTTCGTTTTTTTTATTTTTTTTAAATTTTTTTTTTCTTCTTAATTTTTTTCAAACCTTTTTTTCCTTTATATTTTTGTGAGTTTTTCCTCTTTTTTTTTCCGAACCCTTGTTTGAGTTGGGGCAATTTTAAAAATTTCCCAAATGTTGGGTTTTTTTTCCCCAATTCCAAAAGCAAACAATTTGTGATAGGAAAAATAAAACCAATTTTTGGGAGATAAGTCTTAATGTGATACCGGGGCAATTGTGATGTAGGGAAAACATAAAACACAAAGATGGGGGTTTGGTCTTATTCATGTCATCAACCAACCTAGATCACTGTCATTCTATACTGACCACCTTAGATCACGTCATTCTATACTGACCACCACAGATCACTGTCATTCTATACTGACCACCTTACATCACTGTCATTCTATACTGACCACCTTAGATCACTGTCATTCTATACTGACCACCTTAGATCACTGTCATTCTATACTGACCACCTTACATCACCGTCATTCTATACTGATCACCTTAGATCACTGTCATTCTATACTGACCACCTTACATCACCGTCATTCTATACTGACCACCTTAGATCACCGTCATTCTATACTGACCACCTTAGATCACTGTCATTCTATACTGACCACCTTAGATCACCGTCATTCTATACTGACCACCTTACATTACCGTCATTCTATACTGACCACCTTACATCACCGTCATTCTATACTGACCATCATAGATCACCGTCATTCTATACTGACCATTAGATCACCGTCATTCTATACTGACCACCATAGATCACCGTCATTCTATACTGACCACCTTAGATCACTGTCATTCTATACTGACCACCTTGCATCATCGTCATTCTATACTGACCACCTTAGATCACTGTCATTGTATACTGACCACCTTCGTCATCGTCATTCTATACTGACCACCTTAGATCACTGTCATTTATACTGACCACCTTGCTCATCGTCATTCTATACTGACCACCTTAGATCACTGTCATTGTATACTGACCACCTTACGTCATCGTCATTCTATACTGACCACCTTAGATCCATTCTTCGCTGACCCCCGTTACCCAGTATCTCTCGTCGTCGTCGTAGTCGTCGTGTCTTCCTCTGCTCTTCCTCTCTCTCTCTCGCTCGTCTCTCGTCTCGTCTCTCTCTCTCTCTCTCTCTCTCTCTCTTAAAAAGCTATCATCAGCTTCTGCATCTTCTACCCTCTAATAAAATCATTCGTAACGTATTCGTATCCCTCCCATCCTCTCGTCATTTCTCTCCCTCCCTCTCTCTCTCTCTCTCTCTCTCTCTCTCTCTCTCTCTCGCTCTCTCTCGCTCTCTCTCGCTCTCTCTCTGCTCTCTGTTTCTCTCTCTCTCTCCTCTCTTCTCTCTCTCTCTCTCTCTCTCTCTCTCTCTCTCTCTTCTCTCCTCTCTTTCCTTCCCTCTCTCTCACCTTTCCTTTCTCTTCTGTGTTGTGTGTGTGTGTGTGTGTGTGTGTGTGTGTGTGTGTGTGTGTGTGTGAGAGAGAGAGAGAGAGAGAGAGAGAGAGAGATATTGATTTGTATCATGTTGAAAGAGGCATTATTTGTCACTGTTTACGTTATCACACTTTGAATTTATGTTACGTAACCTCGAGCACTCTCACCTGCTAAAGTTGTTCGAACTGTACACCTCACTGAATTCAGATGGATACAACATAGTTTTTGCTAGGGTTCCCAGCCATGTAGGCATTCAAGGCAACGAAATGGTTGATCAACTTGCCAAGATTGCCACAAAGAAAGGGTTGAGCAGACTGTCTATCCCTCACACTGATCTGAAACCCAAAGCCCAGACTGATGTCAGAGACCTCTGGCAAGAGGAATGGGACTCGCAGATGGATAACAAACTGTTTGAAATCCGTCCCAACCTAAAAGCGTTTTTACCATGTTCCTGAGGCGGCTGTAAAGAAGAAACAGTTTTATGCCGTTTGCATACAAGCCATTCGTTTTGCACCCATTCTTGTCTTTTAACAGGTGAAGAAATCCGTGGTGCGTTCTATGTCATGTATACTCACTGTGAAGGATATCCTTTTAGAGTGTTTGGACTTGCACGATGTGAGATATAAACACTATATAGCAGACTCCATGAAAACCTTGTTCAGAGATGTCCCACCTGATGTGATCTTTGAATATCTGAGAGAGATTAACATTTTCCAGATGATCTAAGATTTTACGAAGGAAAGATCGTTAACACAATCTACTGTGTGTTTTGTGTTTTGGGAAGATATGTTTTAAAGAGTTGTGTGAATGATGCTTTTTTTTCAATGACTTGAGAGTTATTTTCAACGTGGTAACAGCCCTCATATGGACCTTTGCGATCGGCGGGGCTATAAGCAGCATTACCATTGCAATTGTTATAAACAGAGGTTTTTTGTTTTGTTTTTTACACTTACAGACATAATTGTGTTAAACCTTGAATTTTAGGATTCAGATTTAATTGAAATATAGGTGAGAAAAAGAAAAGCATGCTGTTTGATAGAAACTTGATTATTTTTATGATTTTGAAACAAATGGCTGTCCTATAGTGAACAATACGCAATGTAAATAACATAGTACATTTATTCCATTGGTACGCTGTAACCGAGTTCTCATTCTTTGACATGATGCCCTGTTACACTAATGATGTCAATTGCACATATCTTCCACTGATACATCTCAATACTTTTGCCCTTAATGAAATACGTCAATTGCACATAATTATCTTCCACTGAAACATCTCAATAGTTTGCCTTTAATGAAATACGTCAATTGCACATATCTTCCACTGAAACATCTCAATACTTTTGCCTTTAATGAAATACGTCAATTGCACATATCTTCCACTGAAACATCTCAATACTTTTGCCTTTAATGAAATACGTCAATTGCACATATCTTCCACTGAAACATCTCAATACTTTTGCCTTTAATGAAATACGTCAATTGCACATATCTTCCACTGAAACATCTCAATACTTTTGCCCTTAATGAAATACGTCCTGTTCAGAAAAGAAACAATGATTACACAAGCTACTGAAAAGATTAATCAACACAATTATCGACTTGCACTGTCTTTTCTTTTTATGTACATTAATCAACAACAATTAGCGACTTGCACTGTCTTTTCTTTTTCTGTACATTAATCAACACAATTAGCGACTTGTACTGTCTTTTCTTTTTATGTACATTAATCAACACAATTAGCGACTTGTACTGTCTTTTCTTTTTGTGTACATTAATCAACAACAATTAGCGACTTGCACTGTCTTTTCTTTTTCTGTACATTAATCAACAACATTTAGCAACTTGTATGTCTTTTCTTTTTGTGTACATTAATCAACAATAATTAGCGATTTGTACTGTCTTTTCTTTTTGTGTACATTAATCAACAATAATTAGCGACTTGTACTGTCTTGTCTTTTTGTGTACATTAATCAACAATAATTAGCGACTTGCACGGTCTTGTCTTTTTGTGTACATTAATCAACAATAATTAGCGACTTGTACTGTCTTGTCTTTTCGTGTACTTTCTCCATTCTCCTCTCCCACGTTGTTTAGATCGCTTTTTCAGCGCATGGTAAATGTTTCCGAGTTACATATATATATATATATATATATATATATATTATATATATTTATATACCAACCTCTGCGCCACCTCAGAGGCAGTGCACCCACGCCGCTCATTCCGACACCCTGTCCACAGCCACAGCCCGGTCGGCCCCGTCGCAGCTCCAGCACCGGCAATCCACAGGGAGCAGTCAATGTCAAGTCGTCAAGAGGCAACCCACCGGAGGAGACACTGCACTGCTGCCGAGTCACTTTGGTGGTGTTCAGTGGCGCCTGTTCTGATCTAACATACGCAGGACACGACCTACTAAGCCCCCTACTGACGACAATAATTGCTTAGTCGAGGAGCCGGCGTGAGTGAGCTCGTCCTCCGGAGGGCGCCACCACGTCCGTCCAACGACAGCCCCCATGGACTCGCCGATACCGGCGACCCCGACGGAACCAAACCAAGGTCATAGACGTGGAGAGGACATCGAAACTGAGGTCACCATGAGAGCAGGAGAGAACTATAAAATAGGCATTCTGGCTCACCCACCTCCGCCAGCTCCAACCGGCTAAAGCCGGTTTCGCTGTTGCTCCGCCGGCTTACCCAGAATGCCTATTTTATAGTTCTCTAATAGTAAACACTTTACAAACATACATAATGTGTAGGATTATCTGTTTTTAACACTAATTTAGAAAACTTTTGAGACTTTAGTTTTTGCTTAATCCTTCGTTTTTCTTGATCGTCTTCAATAACATCATTTTCACGCATACATTCATCAAATGCGTCTCTATCTTTCATGTGAAATAAAACTACAGTCTTTAATTGTTCTCTAAAGTCTTTTAAAACTGAGTTATATTTCTGACATAAAATCCACACACTTATCCCAGCATGTCTTCCACTGAAAGCTAGTTTTGATAAAGTATTTCTTTTTCTAACTATGTCTCTTTCTGCTGAACAATCATCTATAATAAATAATGTCTGCGTTCCCTCAAACAGTTTAAAAAAATGTTCTAAACACTCACTCAGTTTATTGCTAGGGTCAACTAAATAGATTTCATCATCCGTCCATATAAACCTTCTGTCGTGATATGCTTTGTTCCACTTTAATGTTGGACAGAAAATTACAATATGATCAAAATTATAACTATAAACTGTTTGTAATAGGTCGAGGACAAATATTGTTTTTCCACAACCAGTCTGTCCACAAATCAATGAACAATGAGGGGTTTTTGTCATAAAGTTTAACATCGGCATTGACACCAAAGTCGTCTGCTCCATAGTTTTAAAACATAATTTAATCTAATCCAGTTATTGTTTTTATCATACTCTCTGTCAAAACTTGTTCAGTATAATAAAACCCTATAAGGCCCAAATGTGTAAGATTAATCCAGTTCAGTTCTGTAAGATCGTTTCTATTTAAACTAATATCAATTTTGTTGCTTGTTGTTATGACCTTAATATCCTCGCCATTGTAAAGAACAACGACAGTAACTTTAAGTTTGTCAACGTCTAAGTTTTGCCAGCTAATAAGAATTCCTTTCATAAGATTGTCACTGACGCCCAGAGCTCCATTTCTCGCCTCATCTTTTAAGACAGAAATTTTAAATATCATTGTGAACGTGTCTCCTAATTTTGTGCGTGGAATGAACTGTAATTTTGTAGAAGCTTTCTTTAAAACCGATTCTCTTCTGTGGAGGATGTACTGTTTGTCCCCAAACGGCTTTATTTCGATCTCTTTCCGACTGTTGTCCTCTGGCATAAGACTTACATGTAAAGGGCCAGAGTTCAATGCTTTTCTGAAACTTTTTTGACGGTCAAAAAATGTAAATGGGCTTAAGAATTCAAATTTTATGTCCCATTCTAAATATGGTTCTAAGTGCCATTTGTTGTCAGTTTTTCGAACTATTTTATATTCATACTGACCCGCATTATTTGCTTCTACATTGCGTAGTTGTTCTAGTTTAGGAAACCTTTTGTTGTCGTCAACCTCTTTGCGCTTATAATAACCATCTTTAGTGTACTCAAAACCATACAAAGTGCCTATCTCACCGTTTTGTTCAAAGTCCTCAACGTCTGCAAGGTCTTTTAATTCTAAAGTTACACACCTCTCAGGCGCTAATGTGACCCCCGAATCGTCTGGTCCACGTGACATTTTTTAAAACAACGTATTATTTTATTTCCAAAACAATGTGCAGGCTGTCACATTTGACGACTTTTCCTGTTTTATCTGTGATCTTTATATTAAATGATCTGACCCTCCCACAAGCTAATCTTTTAAACTGTAAATTAGGGAATTGTATAATTTCATAATCGCAATATGCAGCTTTCCCTGATGGAAGAGCTCTTAAAACAGTTGAGGGCCTTCCATCATATAAGTTTTCATCAGTGCTCAGCTCGTCCAAATGAACATAGAGTAATGAATGTAATGCAAGATCGAGCGGGTTTTCTCCCTCATAAGTAGTTTTGTCTGGTGTAACTATAAAAGTATGAACGGCATAATTGTCAGTTGCAAAGCCTAACATTTTAGCTAGCTCTCCATCAAAAAGGTAACTTACTTCTTCTTCTTCAGGTTTGAATGCTAACATTATTTTCAAATTTGCATTGTTAAGTTTGAGAGTAATGTCGAAGTTACTCATTGCTTCTTTTAGCGAGCAAAACCCGTAATAACCATTAGGTATGGTTAACTGGCTAACTAAGTTTCCTCTATTGTCAAATTTTGAAATCTTATTATTTTTCTTGGATTTAGTTATATTAAACCATACGACTTTGTAAAAAATTTCATGGAGTGCGACCCTTTGGGTTCCGCATTCATTATCAATAGCATATTCTAAAAACGAAGGACTGTCTTGAATTGTTATTGTTACAAACATTTTTAAAACAAATTTAAAAATGAGTGCATTCAAATATACTAATGCAAAATATTCTGTTGGGCCGCACTACAGTCCTAAAAATATAACAACTGACACCCTTGACATTTCTGTGACTCAGTCTGACGCCTTTCAAGTAAAGGTTAGTACTCCATTGGATCGTTATCTTAACCCTCCTATCAAAAACGACTACATCCCGAAAGTGTGGTTCAGTCATCCGATGCAGTTTTATCAGAACCAGTTAAACTTTGCTGTGTTTTGCGCATCAACTGGGTGTGGAGTGTCGTATGCTGATCATTTAAATCATCCTGTTCCTTTGGTGAGGTCAGTGTATAGATTTCATTTTTATTACACCTTCAGACGTATTTTGTCTGAACTGCAAGCGCCATTACCAAATGACAAAACGTTTAATCCATTCAGCAACAGAATAGATTACAAGGCTTTTGAAAGGATCTGTAACGAATTTGATATTGACCCAAAGACAGACTTTAGACAAAAGTTGGATCTTAATCATGGTTTAGGCACTCTTTATTTTTGGGGCGTGCACAGAAAGTATAACTATGATTGGAATCCTCCTTACACATCTTTCTCTTCAGGCACAACTGTTCACCTCGGGTCCATAGAGCAAGAGCATAAAACAGCATGGACAACATTTATTTTGGATACTTCTAAGGGTCTAACAAAAGCGGGAATAGAACGAATAAACGACTCTATTCGTACTTATGTTTGGTGTTTGCTAGGTTCGCAAGCACAAACGAGATCAAACATAATTGATCCTTCTACTGGCTTTGACGCCCAAAAACAGTATTTAGCAAATTTAGAGGATTCTATTAATTCTGCAATTGATTTGCCTTCAAGTATTAAAAGGTACCAAAATGTTTTGCAATACGCAAGATCGAAAGTAGACTTTGCTGTCGGCACTGGTTTATACATGCTGCCTTCTGACCTCAGACTCCAGATAGGAACAATAATAAACTATAATAATGAAATCCTTGTGGCTGGTAAAGAAGAGAAGGTCGGAAAAAACGACATAAATTCTAAGCCAGCAATAGCAATAAAAAAAGAATCCCCACCAATCCCCAAGGCCCCAAAACCCCATCCAATACTCCCCTCAAAACCCCACCCCCAACCAATCCCCATGGTGAATAAAAACGACCCCCATGAATATGAAAAGACAGCACTTGTTATTGGATTAACTGCTCTAGGATTACTTGGTCTTTATCTTACTATAAAGTAACCCAACTATTAAGACAACTAATGACCATAAGTGCTCGGCCATAAAGCCAACTACTTTGCTTGCAGTAGACAAAAGCCAGCTAACGATCCCCCCTAATATGCCAGGTAAAGAGTCTATTGCTTTACTGGCTAATTTTTTTAATAAACTTGCAAGATGATCAAGTTGTTTTTTTACCCATGATTTATCAGGTGGAGGAGATGGTGGTCCTGGTGGCACTGCTCCCCCACCACCGCCGCCTGTAATAGCCAACACCAGTGTACTTATTGCAAATCCTAAGGCTGTTATAACGCTCGCTAATGTGACACCTTGCTCTCTAAACAGTGTTCTTATTCGTTCTGCTAACGTTGTGTCTTCATATAAAATTCTTTGGATAGTTTCTCTTATTCTGCTCACTTGAGTTCGTAATTGTTCTCGGTTAGTAGACAACACTTCTAGTCTTGCTGATCTCTCTTGTTCAAGATCTTTTAGTCTTTGTGTTATTCTTTCTTTAACACCAGGTCCTAAGTTGTGGTCATCAGCCTCAACTAGTTTTTCTTTTTCTCTTTTTATATGCTCATCTAGTTCACCCAGTTTTGCTAAATTGTTTGTTAATTCGCCTCTGATGCTTCTCAAAGCATGATCAAGGGCCGTTATTTCTCTCATAGGTAGCGGCGGATCGTGCATAGTTTTTAATACTGTTTCTTCTGAAAAACTGGTTTCTGCTTGTATTATTTCGTCTGCTGTTGGGCTTAAATCTTTAAGTTCCATGTTTTGTATTTGGTTTTCTGTTGGGAGTTCTTGTAGTGTGTTTTGAAGTTTAGCAACTGCCTCACTGTCTAATCTTCGCGGTTTAGCAATGCCAAGGCGATTTTGATCGCTCACACTGAGCCTTTGTCTAATTGTAGTCTTTGCTAAAAACTTTGATGGGTCTGGTTTAGTTGTAAGCTGTACAGGTTGTCCTTGCTCGTTTTTAAAAATCAAATGGCCATCTTTTGTTTCAAAATCATTAGGGTCTATAAAATCAGGAGGTTCTTGGCCTAAACTTTGATAAAATGATTTGACCTTACTTTCTGTTAATTCACGCCGCAATGATTGTAATGGATGTGTCAAAGGCGTCATTTCACTCATGTCGTCTCCAGGATCAAAAACATCATAATCTTCTTCTGCCATGTTTTTAAATAATTAACTTTTTATTTTGTTTTATAAAAAAAAATGTCACAAGCATATGGTTCGATTCTTGACCCGCATAGAAGACTGAAAGAGCCCTTTGGCGTGAAGGGAAATAAACAGAATATTATTGTTCCAAATAATCCATCTACTATTGATTCAGATCAAATTCTTACTGTTAAATTTCCAGACCTAGGAGCAGATGAAGTGATTGTGCCGGGATCTGCACGGCTTACTTTCAAAATAGAACTTGATTCAGCAACAGACACAAGCAGGACAGTTGTACAGAATCTGGGACGGGCAATCGTTAAGAAAATTTCTATAAAACTTGAGGGGCAAGAAATATTTTCTTTACACAATGCAGACATATTTTTAATCTATTGTGATCTATGGCTAACCGATAATGAAAGGGCTGATCTTGCGTTTCAAGGAATCGAAAATAACGAAGCACTAAAACACAGAATAGACGCCGAAGATGCTAAAGACGGTAACAAGTATGAAGCTGTAAGTTTTGCTTATGGAAATCGCTTTTCCATACCCTTAGATTTTGAGTTGTTAAAAGCGCATGCGCCATACTTTCAAGGAGCATTAAAAGACAGATTGTCATATGAACTAACTTTTAATGAATACAAACGTGTCATTAAATCTACAGACACTGATTCCAAGTACAGCATTTTCGACATCTCGTTAGAGTTTGACATTGTTAGCAACCCTAACTTAGCAAGGCTGATTGAGCAACAATATCAGTCAAAATTAGCAATATATTACGAAAGAGTGATTCATCATACTAAATATCCTAAAAGCAGGGCAGACACAATATGGAACTTTAGTTTTAGTGCTGCAGCACGATCCCTTAAAGGTATTTTATTGCTGTGTGAAGATGAAGAACCATTCAAAAGACAAAGTGAAAAGTTTATCAATCCTAAAATAACGAAAGTACAATGTTCAATTGAGGGTAGTCCTAACCAAGTCTACGGTAGCGGGCTTAAACCTTATCATCATTTTGATGAAATAAGAAAATTGTTTGGAGGCGGGAGGTCTAGAAGTCCAACAGTAGACCTTGCGTCTAAAGATCTACACCTTCACAGTGTTAGACTTGATGAATATTTAACAACGAAATACGGTTTGTGGATTGACCTAAGGTCAACAGAGGATAATCAGTTGCATGGGAGTGGGAGAACAGTTAAAGACGTAATAAACATTCAAATTGATAAAGAAAAAGAGAGTGATAAACCACTTAATGTACATTTGTTTTTAATATATGATGCGCAGCTGAATATTCAAGATAACAGATTGAAAGATATCCAATACTAAATTATTTTTATTTTAAAAAAGCATGTCTGTTACGACTTATCCAAAAGTGCCCAAAGAAGAGATAGTAGGCAATTCTGCTGCTGTAGACATAAAAACTTTCAGATTAACCAACATTACACAAATGCAACAAAAACTAGAGCAGGACCTTTCAAAATACAGCAAAACCAAACGAAGGTATTCTGCTGTCTTTAATGCTGTTACATATGTTAATACTGGAGCATCGATCACTAGTGCTCTATCAGCAGGAACAAGTGTAGGTCTCTTAGCAACAGGCGTAGGTGCACCGGTAGCTATACCTCTAGGTGGTTTGTCTTTAACTCTTGGCCTGTGTTCATTGGCTGTAAGTGCTGTCAGCAAAAAAATAAAAGCTAAACTCCAAAAGCACACAGCTATGGTTCAACTAATAACAGCTAAACTTAGTTCCTTCAAACTGATAATTGATAAAGCACTTGCCGACTCGAACATCACGGATGAAGAATTTAGTCGCCTACAGGCTGATTTTGAGGACTACAAAAGACAAAAGTTTGATCTTCAAAGAAAGGCAAGGGCAACTTTTTCTCAACAGCCAGACACCGACCAGATAAAAAAGGAATGTTTAAAAAAAGTAAACGAAACATTAAACTCTGTTCTAAAACAGCTCACATTAACAACCCCAAAGGGCGTTTATACTTTAGTTTACGAGTCCAAGCACAAAAAGACCGTTGATATTGATTCTGATTAAGTTTTTTTTTTTTTTTATTTAAATAAATATTTTGAGTTAGAAAAGAAACTCAGCATGGATAAGATATATGAAGGTTCAGATGAATTGTTTGAAGCAATGCTCGAGGAAGAGCGTTTGTCAAGAGCACTAAATGAGATTGATTTAGAAGTTATTAATCAAAAAAACGTGCGGGAAAGCGTTGTACACGCTATTTCTCAAGTTCCAAGTAAACTAACAATAAACCCTCCAGTTAAAGTAAGGTTAGTTGTTTTAATCGACTATATAACAATAAATGAAGAAAATCTAGAAGTCTGGGTCTCAACTAAACAGCAGACTATTCTTTCCTCTAATGACTTAACACCTGGTTGGGCAGACCAGCTGCTTACACAGTTTGATGAAGCCTCTGAAGCAGCTAAAATGAGAGGCTCTGGTTGGTCAGAGGGTAAAGTCTTAGAGATCAGATTAAAACAGGCTAAGTATGAGCCGATTGTTGGCAAGGCTTACATTCCACTACCTCCATCATTAGTTGCAAAACGAGCAGTTCTAAACATAAAGAATTCAGACAACAAATGTTTTATGTGGTGCGTTCTTGCTAGGCTGCATGTATTCCGCAAAAACGCAGAGAGAGTGTCTAACTATGAACCTTACATCAATGATCTTAACTTTAGAGGAATATCCTTTCCTGTTAGTGTAAATCAGATTGATCAGTTTGAAGAACAAAACAAACCAATAACTGTTAATATCTACATATGGGATGAGGAAACAAATCTACAGCCGATTAAAGTGTCCAAGAACAGTCCAACGATTGGCGAACCAGACAAAAATCATGTTGACTTACTACTGATGTTTTCACCAACAGGGCTACCACATTACACATTGATACGCACAATGAGTAGATTACTAGTGCATACTACAAAACAACATAGCAAACAAGAATTCTGTAGAAAATGTTTAACAAGAATTCCATCTGTTAAAGCAGCAAGCGAACATGTAAAACATTGTATTAGCCCAGTTGACTGTGATACAGAACTAATTACGCCCGGAGAAGGCAGTAAAGTTAGTTTTAAGAACTGGAAACGGTTGCAAACTAGTCCATATGTTGTTTACGCAGACTTCGAATCACTCATTGTTCCTTATGAAGGACCAACCCCACAGAAACTTCCTAAAACAGTCTTAATGAGTAATCATCAGATTTGCTCATTTGCCTTCATCATTGTTAGGTCGGATGGCGCCCATTCAAAGCCAGAATTATACAGAGGACCATGCTGCAAAATACTTCTTAAAACGCATGCAGCAAGTGCGTAATGCCTGTTCTAATAATCTAAACTTATCTGAAATCATAATGACGCCTGAAGACCAACAACAGTATGACTCAGCCACTCACTGTTGGATTTGTGGGGCGGCCTTGGTTGCCACCGCAGAGAATCCAACAGTAAGAGACCATGATCACATTAGTGGAAAGTTTAGAGGAGCAGCACACAGTAAATGCAATCTTCAACTAAAGTTTGAACCAAAGACATGGAAGCTGCCTATATTCTTTCACAACTTGCGAGGTTACGACTCTCACCTTATAATGCAAGCAGTAACCAGCGACTTCAGGGTGTCATGCATTGCGCAGTCATCAGAAAAGTACATGTGTTTCACTTTAAATAACATGTCTTTCTACGACTCTATGCAACACATGATGGGTTCATTAGAGTCACTGGCTATGTCCTTAAAGTCCTGCCCAATAACAGAAGAATATTTTGACCCAACTCTTGTTAGAAAGGGCGTTTACCCTTATGAGTACATGAACAGTTGGCAAAGGTTTGACGAAGATACACTTCCGCCTAAAGGCGCGTTCTTTTCTAGTCTCAGAGGAAAGGACATCAGTGATTCTGATTACCAGCATGCTCAAGATGCGTGGCAGAAGTTAGAGTGTAAAACGATGGGAGACTATCATGATTCCTATTTAATGGCGGATACCTGTTTGTTGGCGGACGTCTTTGAAAATTATAGGAAGACCTGCATGAAACATTACAGCCTGGATCCCGCGCATTACATTTCTGCGCCCGGGATGAGCTGGGACGCTTTCTTAAAATTTACTGGAGTACAAATTGATTTATTGTCTGACCTGCCAATGCTTCAGATGATTGAAAACGGATTGCGTGGGGGAATCAGTATGGCGTCGCACCATTACTGTAAAGCAAACAACAAATACTTGGACGACTATGATCCAAGTAAAAGGTCTATCTATCTCATGTATTTAGATGCAAACAATCTGTATGGATGGGCAATGGCGCAATCACTTCCATTACGCAACTTTAAAATGTACACAGATACGGATAATATTCAAAAAGCATTAAAGTGGTTGGGCAGTTTGACGCCAGATCAACAGTGTGGATACATTCTAGAAGTTGACTTAGAATATCCTCAGGAACTCCATGATTACCATAATGACTATCCATTAGCAGCAGAAAGTCTAAAGATGGCAAAAACAGAACCACCTAAACTTGTGCCTAATCTTCGAGGCAAAAAAAATTATGTCTGCCATTACAGGCTTCTACAATTTTATTTAAGACATGGTTTGAAGTTGACAGCTGTTCATCGTATAATTGCTTTTGATCAAGAACAGTTCATGAAACCATACATAATGAAGAACACTGATCTCAGAACTAAATCCACAGATGCTTCAGAAAAAGACTTTTTCAAGTTGATGAACAACAGCTGTTTTGGAAAGACTATGGAGAATCCGCACAAGCGTAAAGATGTTAGATTGGTCACCAGAGAAAACGATGCAATTAAGCTAACTTCTAAACCTAATTATCAGGACTTCAGAAGATTTCATGATCAGCTTTTTGGCATAATGATGAAAAAAAAGAAAGTCAAATTGGATAAGCCCGTTTTTATTGGGTTTACTGTTTTAGAGCTGTCGAAGCTTTTGATGTTAGAATTTCTTTACGACTACTTTAAACCCTTGTATCCTGAGTCCAAAGTACTTTACACAGATACAGATTCCTTTGTAATCGACATCCCTACTGAAGATATCTATAAAGACATGGAATTAGAAGTAGCTAAAGGGCATGCGGGATGGTACGACACATCTGATTATCCTAAAGATTCGCCTTTGCATTCAACTGTTAACAAGAAGGTTTTAGGTAAGATGAAGGATGAATTATCTGGAGGTGTGATCAAGGAGTTTGTTGGTTTGAGGTCGAAAATGTACAGTCTTTCAAGCCAAAAAAAAGTTGTTAAAAAAGCAAAGGGAATATCTCGTAGTGTTGTGCAGTCAAACATATCCCATGACAATTACAAAGAAGCATTGTTTGGCAATAAGACTTTTCATCATGACAATTACAAGCTGCGATCTAATCTGCATGAGATTAACACAACAGTTGTAACAAAACGGTCTCTTGACCGCACTAACACAAAAAGAGTATTTGTTAATCCAGAGTATTCATATGCAATTGGGCACTGGAGGACATTTGGTCAAGCGCAATTAGATACTCAGTAATTTCTTTATCCAGTATAGCTGGATTATTTGTGGTTGTTGTTTCAAGATTTTTGATTTTTTCATAAATATTAGGATCAATGGGTAGTTTATTCTTTATCATTGTTTTAATAATAAATCTATACGCAAATAATTTTTTTTGAGCTTCCATTTTAACTCAGAAATGTATTTGCCTAAATTAACTAAGCGACTGGAACTGTGTCTGGCGGGATTATCTGCAGTTCTTCCTTCACAAAAGATCTTCGGGGGGCTGGTCGTTTTGTTGTGTCAGTTTCTCGTAAATAATACACGGGCGGATTCATTTTCACAATTTTTTTTATCTCATATGGATCAACACTCCAAACTGGATCTGTTGCCCTGATGCGGGTGTCCCCTTCCGCTTCTCCGGCGAATAAAGGTATCTCACTTTTAAACCAAATGGTAATAGTTTGCTTGATGAAGACTCTCCTTCAACAACATTTATTGTTTGTTTTCTGATTGCTTGTACTGGTTTTAGACCTTTAAATTCTTCATTATTCATTGCGCGCAAAACTGAGGGCAGCCTTCTAACCCATTCTGTGTTGCGAGAATTGTCAATCAGCTCTCTGTGATACTGGTAGGAGAAAAGTCTTTCAGATAACTGTTTGTTAAAGTTTTCAACCAAACCCTGTGATCTGTGAACACCCGGAATGCCTCTTTTAATGGTAACTCTATGTTTTAACAATAATTGATTCACTTGACCTTTAAATTCTTTTCCATCATCGACTTGAATCATGCGAGGATAAGTTAAGGGTCCTCGTTGATATATCAGTTGTATAGCGACAGCAACAGCAGAAGCACTCTTTTGTGTTAATGGTTCAGCATCTTTGTATCTTGAAGCTATGTCAATGACTGTAAGTGCGTACTTAAATCTTTTTCGTCTAATCGTATCATGGGGTAAATATAGAAGATCCATTTGATGGGTGTCGTTCGGTATTGTGTTGACAAAGTGTGGTCTCTGTATTCGTTTAGGCGCTGGTAGATAAATTTGCCAAATCGCTTGTTTAGATAACCATTCTTTTGCTGTTTGTTCACTGACTCCCGCTGCTTGGCTTAGCTTTTTAATTGCTGTTATTCCCTTCCAATATCCTTTTGGCGAATAATAGATTTTGTACATTTTTATTCAGCCAATACTTTGTGCAACAAAATACACAGCGGTCATGCCAAAGACAATAAACAATATTTCTTGCATCTTTTGTTTTTCTGATGGTTGATAAAAGTCGCTAAATTTTGGTGGGGGCAATGTTTCAACTTGTTTGCCTGTTACTAGAAAATATTCTTTTATTGCCTGGTCAACATCTTTAAATGTGTAAGCTGCATGTCCCTGTTGTTTAAGTCTGTCGTTAATAAAATCTAACTGCTCCATTCTTTGCTTTTCATAGGTGTCTTGTGCAGCAGCTAGTTGCTCCATAGCTCTGTTATGTCTTTTTCTCTCATTGTTATTTTGTAGTTTACTAAAAGCGTAATTACTTCCGCTGAAAGCAAGCGCATTAACCACAGCGCCACCAATCATCATTACGAGTGAAGCCATTTTTATAAATGTATTTTTTTTTTAATTTTACATATTGATACTGTCTGGAATTATTCCTTGCTTAACTAGAAAATCTTTCGTAGCAAATGAAGCTGTAATAACAGCAATCAGCTTTGCTGAGTCTTCAAAGTCTAGTTTGCCAAGATCTGCTGGTTTTATTTTTAACAGGCTTTTACCAAGCATTGTGTATCCAACACTTAGGCCTCCAATAACAGCAGAATGGTATACAAGGTTAGTAATAGTTTTTTCGGTGCTCATTTTTAAAAAATAAAATAATATTTATTCATTAATAAAACATGAACTGCGATGATTTACTTCCTGAACTTACAAATGATCAAGTTGATGACCAAGCTATTATGCGCCAAAAGGAAAGGCTGTATTCTTTAGCAGCATGTGGAAAAACAAAACAGTACCTTGGAAATGAATTCAGCATAGAACAGATTCAACAAATGTCGCCACAAGACATTGTAAAGTATCACAACAGGTATGAAGCGCAACTGGGGTCAAGAATGGTAAAAAGTGTTGGGCAAACGGTTCTTAGTTTGTACACTAAACTAGTTAGTAGATTTGCTCCCATTGATTCTGAACAAGATTTTATGTATGATTTAACGCAGGATCCAGTTTTAACAAAGTCATTAGAGTCTCTAGGATGTGATCTATATTACAGATTTGGAACATTGTTATCGCCATTAATCATGGGATTAATTACTTTTAATCATATAGATTTTGTTTCCCTTCAAAATGACCGAGCCAGAAAATCAGCAGAATCAGAAAACATTGATGGAGAAAGTGACCAGTAAAAAGCCTCCTCATCCTGGGCGTGTTGCAGCAGGAAAAAAATTAGCAGAGTGGAACAAACAAAAAAAATTAATGTTCCGAGCACAGAATATAACTCATAATGAAAACATAACATCGCCAACGCCAACAGTTGTTTCAATGCCAGCTGTAAATACACAAGTTGATTCAAGACCTACAACACCAAAGTCGTCATGGAATATTGAATTTAAAACAGTTGCCATTTTTGGCGTCATTGCTGCTGGGGGTGGTTATTACGGTTATAAAATATATAAACAACGCCAGCAAAAACCAAAGCAGTCCAAAAAATCTCAGCCACTAAATACAGAAGCCGAACAAAAAAGCATGCCAGAACTGCCAACAACAAAATCTCATTTTGATCCATTTGATATGCAATAATATGTTAAGAACTTAATAAATAATTATAAGTGACTTGAATAAGAACTTGATAACGACTTGATGACGACTTGATAAAACTTAAATAAGAACTTGATAAGAACTTAATAAGAACTTAATGACGACTTGATAAAAACTTAATGACGACTTGATGACGACTTGTTAAGAACTTGAATAAGTACTTGAATAAGTACTTGAATAAGAACTTGTTAAGAACTTGATGATGACTTGTTAAAAACTTGATGTTGACTTGTTAAGAACTTGAATAAAAACTTGTTAAGAACTTAAATAAGAACTTGAATAAGAACGTGATGCCGACTTGAATAAGAACCTAGAACGACTTAATGACGATTTTTTTTCACAATTAATTGTTACATTCTTTTCCGGGGAGACAACTCCCTTCTGCCTTTATGTAGTATCTAGGTCAGACATGTCTGGCCCCGGCTTACTCAACTGCACAATAGCCGAGTCGAAGCGCCGCACTGTTTGCTAGTTCGTGTCAAGTTACACATAGGGCGTCAGGCCGCCACGCGGCATTGTATAAATTTAGACGGCGTCGTTCAGTACAGGCGTTAGACGTCATTGTATAAATTTAGGCGGCTAAATTTCTAAACATATCAAAACATGTTTCTTACCTTCCCCCAATCACAAGACTAGATAGAATCAGCTGATTAGTAACAGTGACGACATTTCCGCCCAGCACTTGTGTTGTTAGCAACTAAACCTAGCTGTCTTGTCATTTGCGGGTGTGCAGTGCAGTCGTGTTTTCAGTTAGAAAGTGTTGTGTTATGTCGCAAGACAGTATCTCTTCTGAATTAGAGATAGAACTTCTTGAATCACAAACCGTTCATCAAGAATTGCTATTTCATTGAAGTCTACTCCATGAGAAAAGAACTAAAAGCAATGTTTTCATATAGTGAGGAGATAAGGCAGTATTGGTCCACTCCCATTCAACTACCAATGCAGCTTGAAACACGATCTTCTCAAGAGCCACAGCAGGGAACGGCCGCGCTCTAGCTAGAGCGCGTGAAATGAATATTAAACAGGCACACGTCACAGCCTATAGCAGAAAGCCACGCTTTAACGGCCGCGGTCTAGGTGGACCGTCGCTTTGTCACGTCCTATTCAACAGGCTGCCTATTCAGGCGGCCGCCGGGTGTACTTTATACAATTGTCTTGTTTGTTGAATCAAGCTTTTAATAAGTGCACTTGGTGGCTGCTTAGAATAATCTTCAACAACGTGCCACGATTCTACGCTTGTGTGAACACACATCCCACCCCTTTCAGACACTCCCTATTCAGATAGCTTTCAATAGCCAGTCATTCCTCACAATAGAATGAAATCCCAACTTGGTTGACAAATAGCCCTCCTAAGAATAAAGGCATGGTTAACCAAGTCCCCATTGTTTTGTTTGTTTACTTCTTAACGGTCCAGTGACAGAGAACTATAAAACAGATAATCCTACACATTATGTATGTTTGATGTTTGATGAATGTATGCGTGAAAATGATGTTATTGAAAACGATCAAGAAAAACGAAGGATTAAGCAAAAACTTAAGTCTCAAAAGTTTTCTAAATTAGTGTTAAAAACAGATAATCCTACACATTATGTATGTTTGTAAAGTGTTTACTATTAGAGAACTATAAAATAGGCA
>JAMYXO010002208.1:0-15000 GCA_033310375.1 Conus canariensis
CCTTGTTGGCCACGTGCGTTCAGGTAATGGCTACCCTTGCAATTACAGCGGCGGTGTTTTGTCAAGGGAGCAATATCTGAGTTGGGTGAAGGTGCTTTGTATCTGATCAGAATTTGTTGCTTTCTTTTTTCTGCTTGATACTCGCCTTTCCTTCCCACGCTCTCCCCCTTCACCTTCCCACCCTTCCTTCCCCATCCACCCACTGACCCCTGCCAGCTTTTCAACTCTCAAAAAAATTGTTCCGCAGACAAGCAGTCCGTTGTTTAGTAACTGGACTCTGAGCATCGCTGCTGATCACTAGCTCAAGAGCCTCTGACATGAAAAAAGAACCACCAGGCCCATTTCACTCATCTCGCCAAGTGAGAGATACAGATAGGAATGTTTCCAACAGCAGGTGCCCGCCACTCGGCCTAGAAACGCGCAACTCGGCGTCATCCAGCTGAGGCGTTCCCCACCTGCTGTGTTGACAGTCCAAGGTAGCGGCAGGTCCTGGGCAATCTGCCACAGATGTTCATCTGTTCGCTGCTGCTGGAGAGGGTCAGAGAGCCTTGGCCTTGTTGGCCACGTGCGTTCAGGTAATGGCTACCGTTACGATAATGGCGGCGGTGTTTCATCAAGGTAGCTATATCTGACTTGGGTGAAGGTGCTTTGGTTCTGATCAGAATTTGTTGTCTTAGAGCCCTCTGTGTGTGTGTGTGTGTGTGTGTGTGTGTGTGTGTGTGTGTGTGTGTGTGTGTGTGTGTGAGTTTGTGTGTTCGTATTCGTGTGTGCTTCTTGGGCCCTATTCGTATCCAGATTTGGACTACGCATGATTGGTAGTGGGGTGGGGGGGGGGGGAGGGGGGATTTGGACTAAAGAGGTGGGAAGCCTGTTTTATTTCTTAGGTTCTTTTTATATTAGCATTACTTCCCCTTCCCTCCCATCAAACACTTAGCAGCAATCAAGTGCCATCGTTCATCTCTCGACTTTTCAGAATCACCGAGGATGGAATGTTTTTTGCCTCTGCTTTCTTTTTTCTGCTTAATACTCGCCTTTCCTTCCCACGCTGTCTCCCATCCTCTTCCCATCCTTCCTTCCCCATCCACCCACTGACCCCTGCCAGCTTTTCAACTCTCAAAAAAATTGTTCCGCAGACAAGCAGTCCGTTGTTTAGTCTCTGGACTCTGAGCATCGCTGCTGATCACTAGCTCAAGAGCCTCGGACATGAAAAAAGAGCCACCAAGCCCATTTCACTCATCTCGCCAAGTGAGAGATACAGATAGGAATGTTTCCAACAGCAGGTGCCCGCCACTCGGCCTAGAAACGCGCAACTCGGCGTCATCCAGCTGAGGCGTTCCCCACCTGCTGTGTTGACAGTCCAAGGTAGCGGCAGGTCCTGGGCAATCTGCCACAGATGTTCATCTGTTCGCTGCTGCTGGAGAGGGTCAGAGAGCCTTGGCCTTGTTGGCCACGTGCGTTCAGGTAATGGCTACCGTTACGATAATGGCGGCGGTGTTTCATCAAGGTAGCTATATCTGACTTGGGTGAAGGTGCTTTGGTTCTGATCAGAATTTGTTGTCTTAGAGCCCTCTGTGTGTGTGTGTGTGTGTGTGTGTGTGTGTGTGTGTGTGTGTGTGTGTGTGGAGTTTGTGTGTTCGTATTCGTGTGTGCTTCTTGGGCCCTATTCGTATCCAGATTTGGACTACGCATGATTGGTAGTGGGGTGGGGGGGGGGGGGAGGGGGGGATTTGGACTAAAGAGGTGGGAAGCCTGTTTTATTTCTTAGGTTCTTTTTATATTAGCATTACTTCCCCTTCCCTCCCATCAAACACTTAGCAGCCATCAAGTGCCATCGTTCATCTCTCGACTTTTCAGAATCACCGAGGATGGAATGTTTTTTGCCTCTGCTTTCTTTTTTCTGCTTAATACTCGCCTTTCCTTCCCACGCTGTCTCCCATCCTCTTCCCATCCTTCCTTCCCCATCCACCCACTGACCCCTGCCAGCTTTTCAACTCTCAAAAAAATTGTTCCGCAGACAAGCAGTCCGTTGTTTAGTCTCTGGACTCTGAGCATCGCTGCTGATCACTAGCTCAAGAGCCTCGGACATGAAAAAAGAGCCACCAAGCCCATTTCACTCATCTCGCCAAGTGAGAGATACAGATAGGAATGTTTCCAACAGCAGGTGCCCGCCACTCGGCCTAGAAACGCGCAACTCGGCGTCATCCAGCTGAGGCGTTCCCCACCTGCTGTGTTGACAGTCCAAGGTAGCGGCAGGTCCTGGGCAATCTGCCACAGATGTTCATCTGTTCGCTGCTGCTGGAGAGGGTGGTGGTGTCAGAGAGCCTTGTGTGTGTGTTTGTTTATTTGTTCAGGTAACAGCTACTGCTGGACGACTGTGGCGGCGCTTAGAGAGTGGAAGCGGGGGGGGGGGGGGGGGGGCGATAGCTCGGTAAATGTGCCTTGTATCTAATCAAACATTTGTCGTCTTCAAGCACCCCCTCCCCACTATCTCTCTCTATGCGCGTACGTGCATGCGTTCACACTAGCATGTGCGTGTGTGTGTGTGTGTGTGTGTGTGTGTGTGTGTGTGTGTGTGTGTGTGAAGTGCGTGAAACCTCTCACAAAAGGCATTAAACGCTTAGAGGCAAAAGGGACGTTGTACGTAGTATACAAATAGGTAATAGAACCATTAACAAGTGTGCCTTACCCATCGCACACGGTCGAACCGTGTCAAGGAGGACGAAGCGGTCAGGTGACAGACGGCACCTAAGGTAGTAAGGAGTTCGGACCTGCCCGACAGCGAAAGGGGAGAGGAACGTAACCACTAGGACCTCGGTGCACCAAGTGAGCGCTAAATACTCAGTCAGCTGAGGTTCTTTTGTAAACAGTCAGTGAAGAGCAGGAGTCTTGGACTCGTTCGGATGGTATGGCCGTGGGTCACTGGGTTGGTTCTATTGTCAGGCTGGTTGAACGCGCGTGGATGTTGTTATCGTAGCCCTCTTTAAGATAATTACTGTGTTAAAGTGGCCTCCGAAGTCGGCGGGAATTTTCGATGTCCATCTGGTGCCAAGTGTTTGTTTGCTAATCAATTAGGTAGAGATGTGTGGAGAATGTAGCGAATGGAGAATTCAGAGTACTTGTGAACTAGGGGTTTGAGAAGCAGCATGGACAAAGGCATGGCCCGAAGGGGAATCCTTTGTTTCCATCCCTATATAAACTGAGGGAGAACAACGAGAAGGAAGAACACCAAGAGAGAGAGAGAGAGAGAGAGAGAAGACAGAGGAAGAGAGAGAGAGAGAGAGAAGGTGGGCAGGACAGAGAACGGGTCGAGAGAAACGTGGTCTGGGAGACAGAAGAGACAGCAAAGTCTTAGGGAAAGACAAGCTGGAAGAGAAGAAAACTAAGTTTGAAGCCCAGAGGTGGGTGAAGACAGACAAACTGAAATTGAACCCAGAGGTGGGTGAAAGAGACGAAGAAGAAGAGTTCTACGTCGAGATCCCAGAGACGACCACGAAGACCCAGTCCTGAAACCTGGAGCCAGTCAACCAAGGGCCTCACCATCAAGCAGTGCTGAAGAAGACGTGAAGAGACTTTTCAAGAACTGTGGTGTGTTGTGAAAGCGTGGTTGTGTGTGTGAAAACCTGGCCAGGTAAGAAGTCCTTTTTTATTATAACCCGGGATTAGGAAGTATTGATATTTTATGTGTTGATTTGTTCATTTTGTGTAATTGGATTTTTCATGTTTGATTATAAGTAGCATAGAAATTGTATTTCTTGTGCTCAGTCGTGTTAGAAGAGAAACGAATGCGTGACATCCCATTCCTAGAGAGAGGTGAATGTTTGGTGGGCGCATGAGTGTGCATATGCGTGTACAAGTGCAAAGATAACCTTGGTGTGTTAAACCTGACTAATAATACATCAACTTAGTGCACTTAAGCAATACCATCACGATTTCCCCCGTCCTGGACAAAGTGGCGAGCCTGCCAGGATTGCATGGCCCAAATTAGTCTCAGGCGGGAAACAAAGTGAGTACTAGAGTAGTACTGGGGCGAAGCGTCCACTAAAGGCAATTTTAATTAGCTCTTCTAATTATTTCCTTTAGTTCTTTGAGTGTTGAGTATTGACTTGTGTGTAGGGTGGTTGTATTAATCAAAGGTCGTTCAGAGAAACGAAGAACGAGGTTCTAGTCTTAACTCTCACAGAAGCTGTGGTTTAAGATTAAGGCTCCTTTGTGTTAGGAACACTACCACTGGTTGGGGTACTCGTACCGTTTAGTAGATAAACTGTGTACCAACTTTTTCCGGGATTATAAGCGTAACCGTTTTAGTGGTGCTAAAACATATTGAAAAAGAAATGGCTGAAGAAAGTTTTACCCCCATAGAAAAACTAGTAAGTTTGGGGAAAGAAATGGGATATACTGGAGATGAACTGCGTAAGTTCATAGAGACTCAGCAGAAGACTGAGAGAAATGAGATAAAGGATGAAGTATTGTACCGAACTTTCACTCACATGAGTTCGGGGAAAACGAAGAAGCAGGTTGTCGTTCCTAGGCAGCGCAGAAAGGCGGTGATGTCCGAAAATCATGTGACGTCAGCCTCGGGCCATCTCGGTAGAAAGGCCACACAAAAGGTTGTGACGCGGGAGTACTACTGGCCCGGTATCCTAGGTGATATCAGGCGGTTCTGTTCACATTGCAACACATGTCGCGGGGTACGACAACGTGGGTTAGAGAGTGAAGAAAGAGTGACGGGACCGTAGACCAAATTAAAATGGTCGGGCGAAAAGTCAGGTATTGGGTGCGTGTGTCTTTCGCAGTGTCGTGTATGCGTGATGTGGCTGGTTGCGGGCCACGTGTATGAAGAGAAAGGGGGAGAATTTCCGTAGAAACATAATGTTTATATGACTTAGAGCTGGTGGAGATTTCAGATTGTGTTGATATTTGCTTGGTTAGTGCGTATGGTATTGATTTTTCTCTAATTTTGTTGCAAGGTAAATCTTGCGTGCGTTCTCGGGTGTAAGTAGGCTTATGAGAAGCCTAGAATAGAGTTGGTTTAAATGAGAGAATTGTGAGTTTCAGCTCCTTGAAGGTGTTTTAGCCAATGCAGGGCATTGTCTTGAAGTGGGGGGAATTTGTCAAGTGCGTGAAACCTCTCACAAAAGGCATTAAACGCTTGGAGGCAAAAGGGACGTTGTACGTAGTATACAAATAGGTAATAGAACCATTAACAAGTGTGCCTTACCCATCGCACACGGTCGAACCGTGTCAAGGAGGACGAAGCGGTCAGGTGACAGATGGCACCTAAGGTAGTAAGGAGTTCGGACCTGCCCGACAGCGAAAGGGGAGAGGAACGTAACCACTAGGACCTCGGTGCACCAAGTGAGCGCTAAATACTCAGTCAGCTGAGGTTCTTTTGTAAACAGTCAGTGAAGAGCAGGAGTCTTGGACTCGTTCGGATGGTATGGCCGTGGGTCACTGGGTTGGTTCTATTGTCAGGCTGGTTGAACGCGCGTGGATGTTGTTATCGTAGCCCTCTTTAAGATAATTACTGTGTTAAAGTGGCCTCCGAAGTCGGCGGGAATTTTCGATGTCCATCTGGTGCCAAGTGTTTGTTTGCTAATCAATTAGGTAGAGATGTGTGGAGAATGTAGCGAATGGAGAATTCAGAGTACTTGTGAACTAGGGGTTTGAGAAGCAGCATGGACAAAGGCATGGCCCGAAGGGGAATCCTTTGTTTCCATCCCTATATAAACTGAGGGAGAACAACGAAAAGGAAGAACACCAAGAGAGAGAGAGAGAGAGAAGACAGAGGAGAGAGAGAGAGAAGAGAGAATGGTGGGCAGGACAGAGAACGGGTCGAGAGAAACGTGGTCTGGGAGACAGAAGAGACAGCAAAGTCTTAGGGAAAGACAAGCTGGAAGAGAAGAAAACTAAGTTTGAAGCCCAGAGGTGGGTGAAGACAGACAAACTGAAATTGAACCCAGAGGTGGGTGAAAGAGACGAAGAAGAAGAGTTCTACATCGAGATCCCAGAGACGACCACGAAGACCCAGTCCTGAAACCTGGAGCCAGTCAACCAAGGGCCTCACCATCAAGCAGTGCTGAAGAAGACGTGAAGAGACTTTTCAAGAACTGTGGTGTGTTGTGAAAGCGTGGTTGTGTGTGTGAAAACCTGGCCAGGTAAGAAGTCCTTTTTTATTATAACCCGGGATTAGGAAGTATTGATATTTTATGTGTTGATTTGTTCATTTTGTGTAATTGGATTTTTCATGTTTGATTATAAGTAGCATAGAAATTGTATTTCTTGTGCTCAGTCATGTTAGAAGAGAAACGAATGCGTGACATCCCATTCCTAGAGAGAGGTGAATGTTTGGTGGGCGCATGAGTGTGCATATGCGTGTACAAGTGCAAAGATAACCTTGGTGTGTTAAACCTGACTAATAATACATCAACTTAGTGCACTTAAGCAATACCATCACGATTTCCCCCGTCCTGGACAAAGTGGCGAGCCTGCCAGGATTGCATGGCCCAAATTAGTCTCAGGCGGGAAACAAAGTGAGTACTAGAGTAGTACTGGGGCGAAGCGTCCACTAAAGGCAATTTTAATTAGCTCTTCTAATTATTTCCTTTAGTTCTTTGAGTGTTGAGTATTGACTTGTGTGTAGGGTGGTTGTATTAATCAAAGGTCGTTCAGAGAAACGAAGAACGAGGTTCTAGTCTTAACTCTCACAGAAGCTGTGGTTTAAGATTAAGGCTCCTTTGTGTTAGGAACACTACCACTGGTTGGGGTACTCGTACCGTTTAGTAGATAAACTGTGTACCAACTTTTTCCGGGATTATAAGCGTAACCGTTTTAGTGGTGCTAAAACATATTGAAAAAGAAATGGCTGAAGAAAGTTTTACCCCCATAGAAAAACTAGTAAGTTTGGGGAAAGAAATGGGATATACTGGAGATGAACTGCGTAAGTTCATAGAGACTCAGCAGAAGACTGAGAGAAATGAGATAAAGGATGAAGTATTGTACCGAACTTTCACTCACATGAGTTCGGGGAAAACGAAGAAGCAGGTTGTCGTTCCTAGGCAGCGCAGAAAGGCGGTGATGTCCGAAAATCATGTGACGTCAGCCTCGGGCCATCTCGGTAGAAAGGCCACACAAAAGGTTGTGACGCGGGAGTACTACTGGCCTGGTATCCTAGGTGATATCAGGCGGTTCTGTTCACATTGCAACACATGTCGCGGGGTACGACAACGTGGGTTAGAGAGTGAAGAAAGAGTGACGGACCGTAGACCAAATTAAAATGGTCGGGCGAAAAGTCAGGTATTGGGTGCGTGTGTCTTTCGCAGTGTCGTGTATGCGTGATGTGGCTGGTTGCGGGCCACGTGTATGAAGAGAAAGGGGGAGAATTTCCGTAGAAACATAATGTTTATATGACTTAGAGCTGGTGGAGATTTCAGATTGTGTTGATATTTGCTTGGTTAGTGCGTATGGTATTGATTTTTCTCTAATTTTGTTGCAAGGTAAATCTTGCGTGCGTTCTCGGGTGTAAGTAGGCTTATGAGAAGCCTAGAATAGAGTTGGTTTAAATGAGAGAATTGTGAGTTTCAGCTCCTTGAAGGTGTTTTAGCCAATGCAGGGCATTGTCTTGAAGTGGGGGGAATTTGTCAAGTGCGTGAAACCTCTCACAAAAGGCATTAAACGCTTGGAGGCAAAAGGGACGTTGTACGTAGTATACAAATAGGTAATAGAACCATTAACAAGTGTGCCTTACCCATCGCACACGGTCGAACCGTGTCAAGGAGGACGAAGCGGTCAGGTGACAGACGGCACCTAAGGTAGTAAGGAGTTCGGACCTGCCCGACAGCGAAAGGGGAGAGGAACGTAACCACTAGGACCTCGGTGCACCAAGTGAGCGCTAAATACTCAGTCAGCTGAGGTTCTTTTGTAAACAGTCAGTGAAGAGCAGGAGTCTTGGACTCGTTCGGATGGTATGGCCGTGGGTCACTGGGTTGGTTCTATTGTCAGGCTGGTTGAACGCGCGTGGATGTTGTTATCGTAGCCCTCTTTAAGATAATTACTGTGTTAAAGTGGCCTCCGAAGTCGGCGGGAATTTTCGATGTCCATCTGGTGCCAAGTGTTTGTTTGCTAATCAATTAGGTAGAGATGTGTGGAGAATGTAGCGAATGGAGAATTCAGAGTACTTGTGAACTAGGGGTTTGAGAAGCAGCATGGACAAAGGCATGGCCCGAAGGGGAATCCTTTGTTTCCATCCCTATATAAACTGAGGGAGAACAACGAGAAGGAAGAACACCAAGAGAAGAGAGAGAGAGAGAGAGAGAGAAGACAGAGGAGAGAGAGAGAGAAGAGAGAAGGGTGGGCAGGACAGAGAACGGGTCGAGAGAAACGTGGTCTGGGAGACAGAAGAGACAGCAAAGTCTTAGGGAAAGACAAGCTGGAAGAGAAGAAAACTAAGTTTGAAGCCCAGAGGTGGGTGAAGACAGACAAACTGAAATTGAACCCAGAGGTGGGTGAAAGAGACGAAGAAGAAGAGTTCTACGTCGAGATCCCAGAGACGACCACGAAGACCCAGTCCTGAAACCTGGAGCCAGTCAACCAAGGGCCTCACCATCAAGCAGTGCTGAAGAAGACGTGAAGAGACTTTTCAAGAACTGTGGTGTGTTGTGAAAGCGTGGTTGTGTGTGTGAAAACCTGGCCAGGTAAGAAGTCCTTTTTTATTATAACCCGGGATTAGGAAGTATTGATATTTTATGTGTTGATTTGTTCATTTTGTGTAATTGGATTTTTCATGTTTGATTATAAGTAGCATAGAAATTGTATGTCTTGTGCTCAGTCGTGTTAGAAGAGAAACGAATGCGTGACATCCCATTCCTAGAGAGAGGTGAATGTTTGGTGGGCGCATGAGTGTGCATATGCGTGTACAAGTGCAAAGATAACCTTGGTGTGTTAAACCTGACTAATAATACATCAACTTAGTGCACTTAAGCAATACCATCACGATTTCCCCCGTCCTGGACAAAGTGGCGAGCCTGCCAGGATTGCATGGCCCAAATTAGTCTCAGGCGGGAAACAAAGTGAGTACTAGAGTAGTACTGGGGCGAAGCGTCCACTAAAGGCAATTTTAATTAGCTCTTCTAATTATTTCCTTTAGTTCTTTGAGTGTTGAGTATTGACTTGTGTGTAGGGTGGTTGTATTAATCAAAGGTCGTTCAGAGAAACGAAGAACGAGGTTCTAGTCTTAACTCTCACAGAAGCTGTGGTTTAAGATTAAGGCTCCTTTGTGTTAGGAACACTACCACTGGTTGGGGTACTCGTACCGTTTAGTAGATAAACTGTGTACCAACTTTTTCCGGGATTATAAGCGTAACCGTTTTAGTGGTGCTAAAACATATTGAAAAAGAAATGGCTGAAGAAAGTTTTACCCCCATAGAAAAACTAGTAAGTTTGGGGAAAGAAATGGGATATACTGGAGATGAACTGCGTAAGTTCATAGAGACTCAGCAGAAGACTGAGAGAAATGAGATAAAGGATGAAGTATTGTACCGAACTTTCACTCACATGAGTTCGGGGAAAACGAAGAAGCAGGTTGTCGTTCCTAGGCAGCGCAGAAAGGCGGTGATGTCCGAAAATCATGTGACGTCAGCCTCGGGCCATCTCGGTAGAAAGGCCACACAAAAGGTTGTGACGCGGGAGTACTACTGGCCCGGTATCCTAGGTGATATCAGGCGGTTCTGTTCACATTGCAACACATGTCGCGGGGTACGACAACGTGGGTTAGAGAGTGAAGAAAGAGTGACGGGACCGTAGACCAAATTAAAATGGTCGGGCGAAAAGTCAGGTATTGGGTGCGTGTGTCTTTCGCAGTGTCGTGTATGCGTGATGTGGCTGGTTGCGGGCCACGTGTATGAAGAGAAAGGGGGAGAATTTCCGTAGAAACATAATGTTTATATGACTTAGAGCTGGTGGAGATTTCAGATTGTGTTGATATTTGCTTGGTTAGTGCGTATGGTATTGATTTTTCTCTAATTTTGTTGCAAGGTAAATCTTGCGTGCGTTCTCGGGTGTAAGTAGGCTTATGAGAAGCCTAGAATAGAGTTGGTTTAAATGAGAGAATTGTGAGTTTCAGCTCCTTGAAGGTGTTTTAGCCAATGCAGGGCATTGTCTTGAAGTGGGGGGAATTTGTCAAGTGCGTGAAACCTCTCACAAAAGGCATTAAACGCTTGGAGGCAAAAGGGACGTTGTACGTAGTATACAAATAGGTAATAGAACCATTAACAAGTGTGCCTTACCCATCGCACACGGTCGAACCGTGTCAAGGAGGACGAAGCGGTCAGGTGACAGACGGCACCTAAGGTAGTAAGGAGTTCGGACCTGCCCGACAGCGAAAGGGGAGAGGAACGTAACCACTAGGACCTCGGTGCACCAAGTGAGCGCTAAATACTCAGTCAGCTGAGGTTCTTTTGTAAACAGTCAGTGAAGAGCAGGAGTCTTGGACTCGTTCGGATGGTATGGCCGTGGGTCACTGGGTTGGTTCTATTGTCAGGCTGGTTGAACGCGCGTGGATGTTGTTATCGTAGCCCTCTTTAAGATAATTACTGTGTTAAAGTGGCCTCCGAAGTCGGCGGGAATTTTCGATGTCCATCTGGTGCCAAGTGTTTGTTTGCTAATCAATTAGGTAGAGATGTGTGGAGAATGTAGCGAATGGAGAATTCAGAGTACTTGTGAACTAGGGGTTTGAGAAGCAGCATGGACAAAGGCATGGCCCGAAGGGGAATCCTTTGTTTCCATCCCTATATAAACTGAGGGAGAACAACGAGAAGGAAGAACACCAAGAGAAAGAGAGAGAGAGAGAGAGAGAAGACAGAGGAGAGAGAGAGAGAAGAGAGAAGGGTGGGCAGGACAGAGAACGGGTCGAGAGAAACGTGGTCTGGGAGACAGAAGAGACAGCAAAGTCTTAGGGAAAGACAAGCTGGAAGAGAAGAAAACTAAGTTTGAAGCCCAGAGGTGGGTGAAGACAGACAAACTGAAATTGAACCCAGAGGTGGGTGAAAGAGACGAAGAAGAAGAGTTCTACGTCGAGATCCCAGAGACGACCACGAAGACCCAGTCCTGAAACCTGGAGCCAGTCAACCAAGGGCCTCACCATCAAGCAGTGCTGAAGAAGACGTGAAGAGACTTTTCAAGAACTGTGGTGTGTTGTGAAAGCGTGGTTGTGTGTGTGAAAACCTGGCCAGGTAAGAAGTCCTTTTTTATTATAACCCGGGATTAGGAAGTATTGATATTTTATGTGTTGATTTGTTCATTTTGTGTAATTGGATTTTTCATGTTTGATTATAAGTAGCATAGAAATTGTATGTCTTGTGCTCAGTCGTGTTAGAAGAGAAACGAATGCGTGACATCCCATTCCTAGAGAGAGGTGAATGTTTGGTGGGCGCATGAGTGTGCATATGCGTGTACAAGTGCAAAGATAACCTTGGTGTGTTAAACCTGACTAATAATACATCAACTTAGTGCACTTAAGCAATACCATCACGATTTCCCCCGTCCTGGACAAAGTGGCGAGCCTGCCAGGATTGCATGGCCCAAATTAGTCTCAGGCGGGAAACAAAGTGAGTACTAGAGTAGTACTGGGGCGAAGCGTCCACTAAAGGCAATTTTAATTAGCTCTTCTAATTATTTCCTTTAGTTCTTTGAGTGTTGAGTATTGACTTGTGTGTAGGGTGGTTGTATTAATCAAAGGTCGTTCAGAGAAACGAAGAACGAGGTTCTAGTCTTAACTCTCACAGAAGCTGTGGTTTAAGATTAAGGCTCCTTTGTGTTAGGAACACTACCACTGGTTGGGGTACTCGTACCGTTTAGTAGATAAACTGTGTACCAACTTTTTCCGGGATTATAAGCGTAACCGTTTTAGTGGTGCTAAAACATATTGAAAAAGAAATGGCTGAAGAAAGTTTTACCCCATAGAAAAACTAGTAAGTTTGGGGAAAGAAATGGGATATACTGGAGATGAACTGCGTAAGTTCATAGAGACTCAGCAGAAGACTGAGAGAAATGAGATAAAGGATGAAGTATTGTACCGAACTTTCACTCACATGAGTTCGGGGAAAACGAAGAAGCAGGTTGTCGTTCCTAGGCAGCGCAGAAAGGCGGTGATGTCCGAAAATCATGTGACGTCAGCCTCGGGCCATCTCGGTAGAAAGGCCACACAAAAGGTTGTGACGCGGGAGTACTACTGGCCCGGTATCCTAGGTGATATCAGGCGGTTCTGTTCACATTGCAACACATGTCGCGGGGTACGACAACGTGGGTTAGAGAGTGAAGAAAGAGTGACGGGACCGTAGACCAAATTAAAATGGTCGGGCGAAAAGTCAGGTATTGGGTGCGTGTGTCTTTCGCAGTGTCGTGTATGCGTGATGTGGCTGGTTGCGGGCCACGTGTATGAAGAGAAAGGGGGAGAATTTCCGTAGAAACATAATGTTTATATGACTTAGAGCTGGTGGAGATTTCAGATTGTGTTGATATTTGCTTGGTTAGTGCGTATGGTATTGATTTTTCTCTAATTTTGTTGCAAGGTAAATCTTGCGTGCGTTCTCGGGTGTAAGTAGGCTTATGAGAAGCCTAGAATAGAGTTGGTTTAAATGAGAGAATTGTGAGTTTCAGCTCCTTGAAGGTGTTTTAGCCAATGCAGGGCATTGTCTTGAAGTGGGGGGAATTTGTCAAGTGCGTGAAACCTCTCACAAAAGGCATTAAACGCTTGGAGGCAAAAGGGACGTTGTACGTAGTATACAAATAGGTAATAGAACCATTAACAAGTGTGCCTTACCCATCGCACACGGTCGAACCGTGTCAAGGAGGACGAAGCGGTCAGGTGACAGACGGCACCTAAGGTAGTAAGGAGTTCGGACCTGCCCGACAGCGAAAGGGGAGAGGAACGTAACCACTAGGACCTCGGTGCACCAAGTGAGCGCTAAATACTCAGTCAGCTGAGGTTCTTTTGTAAACAGTCAGTGAAGAGCAGGAGTCTTGGACTCGTTCGGATGGTATGGCCGTGGGTCACTGGGTTGGTTCTATTGTCAGGCTGGTTGAACGCGCGTGGATGTTGTTATCGTAGCCCTCTTTAAGATAATTACTGTGTTAAAGTGGCCTCCGAAGTCGGCGGGAATTTTCGATGTCCATCTGGTGCCAAGTGTTTGTTTGCTAATCAATTAGGTAGAGATGTGTGGAGAATGTAGCGAATGGAGAATTCAGAGTACTTGTGAACTAGGGGTTTGAGAAGCAGCATGGACAAAGGCATGGCCCGAAGGGGAATCCTTTGTTTCCATCCCTATATAAACTGAGGGAGAACAACGAGAAGGAAGAACACCAAGAGAGAGAGAGAGAGAAGACAGAGGAGAGAGAGAGAGAAGAGAGAATGGTGGGCAGGACAGAGAACGGGTCGAGAGAAACGTGGTCTGGGAGACAGAAGAGACAGCAAAGTCTTAGGGAAAGACAAGCTGGAAGAGAAGAAAACTAAGTTTGAAGCCCAGAGGTGGGTGAAGACAGACAAACTGAAATTGAACCCAGAGGTGGGTGAAAGAGACGAAGAAGAAGAGTTCTACGTCGAGATCCCAGAGACGACCACGAAGACCCAGTCCTGAAACCTGGAGCCAGTCAACCAAGGGCCTCACCATCAAGCAGTGCTGAAGAAGACGTGAAGAGACTTTTCAAGAACTGTGGTGTGTTGTGAAAGCGTGGTTGTGTGTGTGAAAACCTGGCCAGGTAAGAAGTCCTTTTTTATTATAACCCGGGATTAGGAAGTATTGATATTTTATGTGTTGATTTGTTCATTTTGTGTAATTGGATTTTTCATGTTTGATTATAAGTAGCATAGAAATTGTATTTCTTGTGCTCAGTCGTGTTAGAAGAGAAACGAATGCGTGACATCCCATTCCTAGAGAGAGGTGAATGTTTGGTGGGCGCATGAGTGTGCATATGCGTGTACAAGTGCAAAGATAACCTTGGTGTGTTAAACCTGACTAATAATACATCAACTTAGTGCACTTAAGCAATACCATCACGATTTCCCCCGTCCTGGACAGTGTGTGTGTGAGAGATGAGAGAGAGAGAGCATATGTACATGCGCCCATGCGTGCATACGTGTGTGCTAGTGTGTGTGTGTGTGTGTGTGTGTGTGTGTGTGTGTGATGTCCATGCGCACATACTGAATGTATCCTTTGGGAAAAAAAATTATCAGTGATAGGGTGTATTGCTGTAAAATGATGTATCAGATATGAACTATGATGTCTGCTATATACAACGCTTAATATTCACGTTTAAAACAGGTTCATTGGCTGTTTACAAGATGACGTTATTGTTCAGTCCACAGTTACGTTTGTCTCAGTGGTCGCACCTCACATCATTTTTCTCATGAGATAATAATGTTTTGAGTCTTCTTTTTCATTTCATGCAGGGTCCTTACCGACCGTAAGCGGTTCGTTTTCAAGACTCGCTTACTCTAAATACAAAACTCATTTCGGGTCAAATTGCAGCAGGTGTGGTCTGCGTTCCTAAGAAAAAGATAGTGTAGTCCACTGTTTCCGGGACGATGAACGCATCAAAGATTTTTCTTGGCACAAACGGGCCGTATTTATCCGAAGGTGTACAGTCCGAAAATACAAGCAGTACATTTTAAAATTAAAACCTAGTCATTTTCAAAAGGCGCGAAAACGTGAAAACTGATGATGTTTCTTTTTTTTTTCAATTAATTTACATTATTTACCTGTCTTTTTTATCAGTGCAGATAGGAGAAAATGTGTGGATAGGAGAAAATTGAACCATCGTTCAATTTCATTGAAAAGAAAGCTGATAAGGAGGCACCAAACTGAACAATACAAACAAAACCTTAAAACGAAGTGAATAAGATTTCATTCCGAGTTTGGCCGTCATATCCAGCGCTTCAAACTCTCTTTTAATTACAACATAACTGCTAGTTGTTTGTCCACGATGCTTTGTTCCGTCTCTTTTGTCTTG
>JAMYXO010002208.1:20000-24913 GCA_033310375.1 Conus canariensis
GTGTGTGTGTGGGTATATGCGTTCGTGGTTGTGGGTGGGTGGGTGGGTGGGTGGGTCACGCGTGCGTGCATACCAGAAAACATTACCAATTATTCACTATAAACTTAATTCTGTTATTTGTGAATATGCCTGTTCTCCTGTCAGTTGTGAATAATGGACTTCTTTAGAAACGACTTCAACAAAAAGAAACAAAGACAAAAACGGTCAGACGTTGTTTTTGTGACAAATTGAAATATGATACCACAGCAAATTTCCGGAATATCAAAGGTTAAGCTTAAAAATCGTCTATTCTTGGCATAGACAGCTTTTCTTTAAAAAAAAAAAAAAAAGCATTAGAAATTACAGAGCGAGAGGATAGGAGGGGAGGGAGGGAGAAAAAAAAAGAGAGAAGGGGTTGGGAGACAAAGTGAGGGGGTGGGGGGGAGGTATAATGATTTTCTTTTCTTCTTTTTTTTTTTTTTTTTTTTTTTTTTTTTGCTGCAAGCTTTTATCTGGAGGGTAAGGAAAAGAGGTAACGACAGAAAAGCTGAAAGTTAAAAAGAAAACGAGCAGGTATGGAAAAGATATCGTGTATCACCCAACAGTGCGTCTGTCGAGACCCAGGGGTTCTTCTGTTATTCCAATGTCTTCCACCACCTCTCTTCTTTCCAGAGAGAGAGAGAGAGAGAGAGAGAGAGAGAGAGAGAGAGAGATTGCAGTGACTGCTTTTTGATAGAGGAGTATAAAGGCATGTTTTTTTGTGCTTGCATGTTACGCTCAGGTTCTTGTACGTTTAGGCGAGGCACAATAAGATAGAGTGTACACTCAGGAGGGAGGGACACAGAGAGAGAGAGAGAGAGAGAGAGAGAGAGAGAGAGAGAGAGAAACGGAGTGAGTGAGGGGGGAGAAAAAGAAAGAGGGGGTGAGACAGCAAGAACAGAGAAAGGGAGACGGGGGAGGGAAGAGGGAGGGAGAAAGAGAGAGATTGATTCTGGCACAGGGTGGGTTGGTCTTTTTTTTTTCCTCCAGGTAATTTCATTAGACCCTGACATAAGTGGGGGTCCGAGTCCTACCCTTCAGAACGAGGCGATAAACCGAGATTCCACGTGCAGCATGCACTCAGGGCACGCGAGAGAACCCGGAATTCTGTAGGAGAAAAAGCTGCACTGGCGAACGTCGCGGAGATATAGAAGGGGGTGGATATGTCAGAGACACAAGAGTGAGAGGATAAGTATGTTTGACTTACAGCTGGTCAGAGTTCCAGCGTGCATATTCATTGTCTTCGTGACTTCGTGGCTCTCGTTGTGTCCCCAGTTCTCCAGGCTGGCTGGTTGGCTGGCCGTTCGCTACGCTTCCCCGCGAATAGTATTAAGCACACAACACACGGGGGGTTGCTCGCGGACAAAGTCTCGAGTACAGGCGGTGGTCCTACCTGGCTGAAGAGTCAACAAGAAGCAGTCATCCGTGATTACCGATCTATTCTCGTGGCATGCAGACCGAGCGAACGGGACTCCGACGTAGCATAATGGTGGGAAAGCAGAGGGAGATACTTATCCTGTTCCTTGTACATCTCTGGATACGTCAACAAAAATCTATCTGTGGCCGTGGGGTGGGCGAGGGTGTCATTTTGTCGGGGGATCTGAGTACAGATTATTTAATACCATGCTTACCAAAGGCTTGTTTACCTGCACTTGCTTTTCTGCGGTACTAATTTTGCTCCATGGATTTAAAAGAAAAAAACCGGAGGTAGGCAGAACAGAACACACACGGTAGGCAGAAGAGTACACACACACACACGCACGCACGCACGCACACACACACGCACACACACGCACGCACGCACGCACGAGCACGCACACACACGCGCGCGCGCGCGCGCGCGCGCGCACACATACATTGATTGCGCCTGATTTGGGCGACCAAGTCTTTCTGGAGTGTCGGGGTGGGGGGAAGGAGGGAGCGATAGGGATGGGATGAGAAGAGGGGGGGGGGGGGTGGGGGTGGAGCGAAGCAGCTGGAATTCACACAAATGAGTTGTGACGATGAAGTTATGCAATGCAGTGCAATACAGTGTAATGGAATAGAAGACTGATATAATGCAGCACAATACAGTACAATACAACACAACAAAACACAACGCCATGGCATTGCACTACCATAACATCACAATACAATGAAATACAATACAAATGAACAGATCAATGCAATGTAACGCCAACGTATATGCAAAACAAATATCAATGTGAAATCATCTCTTAGTGCTGTGTTGTGCTTGCACTCATTTTCGTGCGCATGTAGGCTACGCCAAGAGGAAAAGAGCAATGGAGGGGGAGGAGACGGGAATGGTTAAGGCTAGGAGGGGATGGAGGGTAGCGGGGTGGGGGTGGAAGGCAGATAGAGTTGAAGACAAACAAGAAACCGAGTAGCGCTTGTCTACTCTTGAACGTATTAATCACCTCGTTCTCCTTCTCTGTCACTCTGTCTCTGTCTCTGTCTGTCTGTTTGTCTGTCTGCTTCTGTCTCTCTCCTCTCTCTCTCTCTCTCTCCTCTCTCTCTCTCTCTCTCTCTCTCTCTCTCTCTCTCTCTCTCTCTCTTGATTCTCGTAGGCTTTGTTTACAGAAACCCAGCAGAACATGCTGACTGGATAGATAACTTTACTCTAATGATGGAGGAGGCGTCCTTACTCTCAAACGAAATTATTTTACTGGGTGATTTTAACATTGATCTTTTGAAAGCGAACAAATCCTGGATTCAAACCTACACTTCTTTTAATCTGACACAGTTAATCGATAAGCCAACACGAATCACTGCTACTTCCCAAACTCTCATTGACCATGTTTACACATCTTCTGTACGTACCATAATAGAAATATTGTTCACCAGTTTTTGGATGCAGCGATCACTCCCCTGTCTGTTTTACTTGGTCTAAACGAGGCATTAAAATCCCCCAAAGTCATCACAAGTATATTACGTACAGGAACTTTTCAGGCTTTGATAAAGACTTGTTCCTTACAGATCTGATGAATTCCTCACTTTCCTCTGTGTATCAGTTCACGAATCCCGATGAAGCCTTAGAAGTTTGGTATCACACTTTTCTCAATGTTTACAATAAGCACGCTCCATTAAAAACAATTCCTGTCAAAAGTACCCCTAAAAAGCCTTGGATAACAAGTGATATAGAAAAATCCATGGATTTAAGAGACTCACTTCTAGCATCAGGTAATCGTATAGAATTTATGAAACAAAGAAATCTTGTTGACTCTTTAAAACGCTCAGCCAAAAAGAAATATTTTAAAGATCTTATTTACTCTAAAACAGACAACCGATCAGTCTGGAAGGCTGTCAATCAGCTTAGCAATAAAAATTCTAACGCTCGTGCTCAACACCGAAAGATGTATCAGTTGAAATGTTGAATACATACTTCTGCATATTGCCAATTTCACCATAAAAAGAAACAGATCCTCACAAAACGATTTAGATGTTCTTCTGAATTTTTGTCAGTCCAAAAATATTACAACATGTCTAGATATTCAGTTGTTATGTATACATGAAGTATATAATGCTCTTATTCACTTAAAGCAAAGTAGTACTACTGGCCTTGATGGCATTGACGGAAAGATTCTCAAACTGTCAGCCCCTGTAATTGCTGAAACACTTACTTATATATACAATCTCTGCATTTCTAAAAATCAGTTCCCCAAGGCTTTTAAAATTGCTAGAGTAACGCCGATCTACAAAACAGGTGATCACACCGATCCGTCTAACTACAGGCCCATTTCTATTCTGTCTGTACTGTCTAAACCATTGGAAAACCATCTAAATAAACATATTCTCGATCACTTCAATTCTTTCAGTTTATTTCATCAAGACCAATCCGGTTTTAGGGCTAATCACTCGTGCCAAACAGCACTGACAAACCTAGGTGATCAATGGCTTACTAATATAAATAACGACAAAATTACAGGTGTTCTCATGGTAGATTTTATGAAAGCCTTTGTTATTGACCGCAATCTTCTTCTTAAAAAGCTAAAGGTATACAACTTATCAGAGAATTCGTTAGAACTCCTATCTTCATTTCTTTCCGATAGAAAGCAAATGGTCTCAGTAAATGAATCTGTATCTCCTACATTATCCATTGGTCATGGTGTGCCTCAAGGGTCAGTACTCGAACCTATCTTATTTTCCAAAATATAAACGATTTACCTCTATTCATTGACAGTCTCTGTGAAGTGTTCGCTGATGACACCACAATACACTGTAGTCATAAAAAAAATTGAAAATATATTTGCAAGTTTACAAGAAAGTATAAACAAATTAATCATATGGTCTGAACTCAATCACATGTGTCTTCATCCTCAGAAAACGAAGTACTTGATAATAACCACCAGACAAAAGCGTCAAAATATTTCTTATGATTCCCAATCTCTTAGTATAAATAATGAAATAGTTGACGAAGTTGATCATCATAAAGTCCTTGGTGTCATTGTAGACAATAATTTGTCATGGTCTTCTCATGTCACAATGCTTTGCAAACTTCTGTCTCAAAAGATTCACCAGCTTTCAAAACTAAAAATATTTCTTAGACCAACATTGTCGTAAGCTGTTTTTTTACTTCGTACATTGAATCTCATTTGAATTACTCTTCAACATTGTGGGATTCGGCCAGATATAACGTATTAAAACCACTCTTCAGTCTTCATAGACGGCTTGTGAAACTCGTTCTTCTCAAATCTACAACTGTAACTCCCTCTGATTATAAACGTTTAGACATTTTGCCTCTAAAATGGAAACTCACTTATAACAAAGCAATTTTCATGTTTAAGATAATGTCCAATCATGCACCACCAACTTTGAAAAATAAATTTAAAACGAACCTGATTCGCAATGTCAGAAAGATTCAGGTACCCCTACCGAGGATTGATCTTTTTAAATCT
>JAMYXO010002209.1:0-24907 GCA_033310375.1 Conus canariensis
ATAGCTGGCATACCCCTGCTTCCTGTGACTTCACACTGGGAATTCTACCATCAGACAGGCATTTGCATTCCACTGCCCATCACCAAGACTAACTTTGCTGGTCATGTCTATTGCTTCTCCATCATGACTGTCTGCAACTTGATCCTTTTTCTATTGATCGCTGTGGGCCAGTCTCTCATTTACTACTCGGTGAAAGTCAGTGCTAAGTCTCTGTCTGCATGGTCACATGAGAGCACTACCAAGGAAGGAAGGACCGTCAAGTCCAAAGATGCGGTCCTAGCCCGGCGACTCCTGTCCATTGCTGCCTCAGACTTCCTCTGTTGGTTCCCTGTTGGTCTGTGCGGACTGCTGGCAGCCATGGATGTTATCATTTCTTCTGAGGTCAACGTCGCCTTGGCTATTTTTGCCTTGCCTCTGAATTCATCTTTGAACCCTTTTCTGTACACAGTGAATGTAATTCTGGAGAAACGACAAAAGGCAAGAGAGCTTCGCTTACGTCAGTTTATTCAGAATCAGTTTAAAAACCTTACGACTGCATAGTCCTAAATTCGTTCTCTACTTGCAGTTGCAGGATTTTGTGACAGGTGCTTGCAATGTTTCTTCAGAGTTTCCAGTCTGAAAATGAGATAAGACAGACATAACGGTTCTTGGAAATTTAACTCTTCACTTTTGAGAGATAAGATATATGTAGACATTATTAATGAAAAGATCGAAGAAATTAAGGAACAATATGCGCTACTACCATACAGTAGAAATTCTCTTGATAAAATCCCAATCAAATTCAGTTCTCAGTTTCAGACCAGTTATTCTTAGATACTCTGATTATGGAAATATGAGCAGAAATAATAACATTTAGCATTCATAAAAATAAAAACATAAATGAAAAAGAAAAAAATGATACTGAAAAAGAAATTCAAGCTTTGGAAAGCAAAACTCCTTTATTGGAAGTGGACGTTGCGACCCTGAAAAAGAATTTAAAAAAAAGATGAATTGAGTGAGATTAGGAAAACAAAGATGGTTGGAATAATAGTAAGGTCCAGGGCAAGATGGTCATCACAAGGGGAAAAAGTAAACAAATACTTCTGCTGACTGGAAAAAAAAAAAGAAACTTTGTAAGCAAAAGAATACTAAAACTAGTCACGAACAAAGGAACAACTCTAACAGAAACGGACGTTATGTTAGAAGAAACAAAGAATCATTTTAAACACTTATATACAGAAAAGAAAGTAAAAAAATATTGAAATTAAAAAAAAAATGATATGCCAATAATCTACCCAAACTAACTCAAGCAGAATCCGACAAAATGAAGGGACCAATTACCTTAGAAGAAGCTACTAAAGTCTTAAAAAATATGGGGAATGATAAAAGTCCTGGGACAGATGGTATGAGAGTATTTTGTTTTAATTCTTTTGGAGACAATTGGGGGATTTTGTTGTCCGTTCATTAAACGAGGGATGCAATAAAGGCGAAATGTCTATAACACAGAAAGAAGGTATAATAATTTGTTTACCAAAAGGAGAGAAGCCACGAGAATACCTAAAGAACTGGAGACCAATTTCACTTCTAAATGTTACTTATAAAATTGCTTCCGCCTGCATTGCAGGTAGAATAAAATATGTTTTACCCAAAATCATAAATGAGGATCAGTCAGGTTTCATTCCCGGTAGATACATAGGAAACAGTTTAAGAACCATATATGATGTAATTCACTATTTAGAGGTAAACCGCTTGCCTGGGTTATTGGTATCTGTCGATTTTGAAAAAGCATTTGACTCTGTTGACTGGTCATACATTAGTAGGGTTCTACATGCTTTCGGTTTCGGAAAAGGAATACAGCAATGGATATCATCTTTTTTTATGAAGATAAGGTCTTATGTTATAGTGAACGGGAAGGTTTCTTCAGGATTTTCTATTGGAAGAGGACGCCGACAAGGGGATCCTATATCTCCCTATCTGTTCGTTTTATGTGCCAAATACTAACAAACAAAATAAGGCAAGATTAAGATATTAAAGACATAAAAATAAAGAATACAGAATTCAAGACAAATCAGTTTGCAGATGACACCACCTTCACACTGGAAGGAGATAAGAAATCATATGAAAAGTTGTTCACACATCTCTATGAATTTGAGCAAATATCCGGACTTAAATTAAACTATGAAAGAACATTTAAATGTTTGGTTAGGGATAAAAAAAAAATTCCTCGAACACGTACTTATCCTTATATAAAATGGAATGGAACCCTTTAAAATTTAAAATCCTAGAGGTGTGGTTGACGAATAATCTGACAGATATGACTCAAATCAATGTGAAAGATAAATTTTCAAAGTTAAAAATCTATTTAAAATATGGTCAAAAGACTCATTACACCAATAGGTAGAATAGCAGTGCTAAAATCATTAATGCTATCAAAACTTGTATATTTGTGGATCCTCCTGCCCAACCCTCCAGACTCTCAAATAGATATGTTGCAAGATATGTGCTTCAAGTTTGTTTGGAACAACGAAAATGATAAAATTAAAAGAAAATATTCTGTGCAAAATATTTGGAAAGCAGGACTAGGTATACCCAATCTTAAGATATATATCCAATCCTTAAAAATCGCCTGGATTAGGAAAGTATACGTGCAAAATTGTAAATGGAAAACAGTACTACATTCATTATGTCCTGAAATCGATGCCTCTGATTCACATGGACCAGATATGTTTGTACAAAGCAAAATAAATGAATTTTGGAGATATGTTTTTCGGGCATATAATTTTTTTGCAACCGTGCAGAATTAAAAAAAATAACAAAGACTGACCTATTTTTTGTAACGAAAAGTTGAAAGTGGGAAATGAACCGCTCTTTTACAAGAAATGGATGCAGAACAATATATGTTTGGTTAAACATTTACTTGATGACAATGGTAACTTTATAAGCCGTCACACACTGTCAGAGAAGCTGGGATCTGAGGTTGATTTTCTAAATTATGTAAGTTGCGTACAATCAATAAAAGACTATGCGAAGAAAATGTCAATAAAACTCAACAGTAATACTAGTAATGACAGAACATTAGCGTTACAAAAAAATTGTAGCGCCACTTAAGGGGCACGCATTCACTATGATATTATGATAGAAGACATCGAAGTTTTAAACATCAGCTTTTTTATGAAATGGGAACAGCGCCTTAATATACCTATTAATTGGACAGACGTACTAAAAAGAATTAAGAAAATAAAATAAATAAAACTGAAATGGTTCCAGCTTAAAATGTCACAGAGTTCTGGTAACTAACAGTATTTTGAAAAGAATGCAGGTTGTGGATAGTGACATGTGTAATTTCTGTAATAGAGAGAAAGATTCAATTAGCTACAGACATAAAATTGAGAAACGTATGTACTCGATGGAGATGAATTATACAGAATACGGGACAAAATGGTTTCTATACATAACACTAATACAAGAATAAGGTTAATAATGCATAGAATAAAACTCCCTTTGTTTTGCATGTTGCCCGTGACCCTGGGAATCTAATGGAACAATATGACTGAAATATGATTATGTAACGTATTTTCTCTAAATGTCATGATGTATCTATGAGGACACTATGTGACATATTACATGACTTTGTTTGATATTTGTAAATACTGTCGCTGTTGTCCAGTGAAATACTTTCTTTATGTGTGCTTATTAAAAAGAGAATTAAAAAAAAAAAAAAAGATGCAAAGCATATAAACGTACTCCCAGTTCATCCTGAATACGTGTGAGTGGGCTGGTGTAACCGTTAGTAATGGCTATTCTGGTAAATATCGGCCATCATCTGTGATCTATAATGAACATACTTATAAGTTTTCAGGAAAAATCGGCCAAAAACTTTCTGAGATTTTCCATAAAGAAGAAAACCATCATGGGCCGTTAGTAACGGCTATAACGGTAAACTTAAACATCGAGCGTCATCCGTGACCCATAATGAACATACCTACAAATTTTCAGAAAGATCGGCCACGTACTTTCTGAGACATTCCATAAAAAAAGAAAAACCGTTATGGACAGTTACAGTCGTTGGTAACAGCTATAACGGTAAACTAAAACATCGGGTATCATCCGTGACCATAATGAACATACCTACACATTTTCAGAAAGATTGACAAAGTGCTTTCTCAGATATTCCATACAGAAGAAAAACCGTTATGAGCCGATATTGTCGTTACTAACGGCTATAACGGTACACTTAAACATCGGGCGTCATCCGTATCCCATAGTGAATATACCGGCTAATTTTCACAAAGATCGGCCAAGTACTTTCTGGGATATTCCATGAAGAAGAAAAACCGTTACAGGCCGTTACAGCCGTTAGTAACGGATATAACGGTAACCTAAAACATCGGGCATTATTCCTGACCCATAATGAACATACCTACAAATTTTCAGAAAGATCGGCGACGTACTTTCTGAGATATTCCATAAAGAAGAAAAACCGTTACAGGCCGTTACAGCCGTTAGTAATGGCTATAACAGGGCAAACTAAAACATCGGGCATCATCCGTGACCCATAATGAACATACTGCTAATTTTCACAAAGCTGGGCTAAGTACTTTCGGACATATTCCATAAAGAAGAAAAACCGTTACAGGCCGTTACAGCCGTTTGTAACGGCTACAACGGTAAACTAAAACATCGGGCGTCATCCGTGACCCATAATGAACATACCTACAAATTTTCAGAAAGATCGGCCCAATAGTTTTGTCTGGAGCGAGTGGAACACATTTTGGCCACTCACGGACAGACGACGGACGGACACACACACACACACACACACACACACACACACACACACACACACACACACACACACACACACACACACACACACACACACACACACACACACACAAGCATTTCTTCGTTCCCATTCTAAAATACTCCCTGTTCTAAAAGAACTGGGAGTACAAAAAGAAAATGATAAGTCTGGCAGTAACATCTGGTGTGGACTGAACATACATCGGTGAAAGGATGGAAGGAGTATTTATTTTCACGCATTGCCCAGTATGGGCTTTGTTGGTATTGACTGAATGCACATCTTCTGAAGAAGAATTTGAATTATGGAATTACAGGACAATTTATATCACCTGATATCACTTACAACCAGAGAGGAAAAAAAGCTCTTTAGCAAACAGATGTTTGTCAGAAAATAAAAGAGCATATTGTAGCAGCAGAGGCGGTACAACAATAGTGCTAATGATTTTAACAGTGCAAGGTTGATGTTGATAGAATGTCTCATTGTCCAACAGTAACTCGTCTTCAGACTAACACACACTAAATGAATGAAAATGTTAATGTCTGAAATGTTCAATGCTTTATATACGGTATATGTGACTCAGAGTCCAATCTGTTATGCTTATAGCCCAGCCAACTGCAAAAGATCATATTATCAGGACTGTCATCTTGTTGAAACCAACTTTCAAAACAGATTACACACACACACACACACACACACACACACACACACTCACACACACACACACACACACACGTGACAAATCAGCATATGTCTGCCAGAGAATGTGGGATTGACAACGCGAGAAACACTTGGCCGCACGCTTATTCGGGCACTGTAGTTTTTGACACTTGTTTGAGCTAAGCCTTGAACCTTGAACACACACACACACACACACACACACACACACACACACACACACAACCAAATAGACAATCTGCCATCTTCTTGCACATGAAACACGTTCTATCCGCCCCCCCCCCCCCCCCCTTCCCCATGCTCGCCCACTCCATTTCCCGCGCAAACTGTTACCTGGCACGTAACTGGACCGGCCAACGCATTAGAACTTGTATTTGGTTTGAGCATTGTGGTCAGTGTGATATGGACAGACAGAAATGGAGTACAATACAGTTTGGATATACAGGTTTGGAGTCATTTCTTTTTTTTTTTAAGTATATATGTCTGTCCACTTGTCTGTCGACCTGCATGTCTCTCCGTCTCTCTGTATGCCTGTCAGCATTTCTGTCTGTTCTCTCCCTTCATCTTTTCGTGTCTGTCTTGTTCTGTATCAGTGTGTCTGTACCTCTTCCTGTGCCCATTATTTGACCCTCAATTAAGATAATCCTGGCTTGACTAGACACTTAAAAACACAGAGTTAACACAGGCAATACACAATTTGTAAACATGTCCGCAAAGGTCAGTGGTGAGAGAGAGAGAGAGAGAGAGAGAGAGAGAGAGAGAGAGAAAAGAGAGAGAGAGAGAAGGCAAGACAAGACAAGACAAGACAAAATTCTTTATTTACGAGGATAATAGATAGGCACTGACGCGCTTTTTTTTACATCCAGTCCTTGCCCTCAGTAGGGACTACAACATGCAGTGAAGTCTAATAATATAAGAAGCAAACAAGCAAACAAACAAAGCAGTCATATATTTATAATGGAACATGAAATGAAAATAGAAGAGAAAAACAAACAAATTAATAAAAATAAAAATAATGAAGGGGAAGAAGAGAGTGGAGGTACGGTGGGCTGGGGGAGCATATGGAAATGTACTGTAGCATACAACAATTAGCTTGTATAAAAACTAACAATAAAATGAATATGGCAAAATACGTACAGAATTTGGAACACACACATAAACGCACGCACGCACGCACAGAGAGAGAGGAGATGGGGGTGGACAGAGAGAGAGAGAGAGAGAGAGAGAAGAGAGAGAGAGAGAGAGAGAGAGGAGAGAGAAGGAGGGGCGCGTGTAAGGTACTACATGTAATCATTTTTCATAAGCCATGAAAAGACATACAAGGTATTTAGCAAAATGATTATGGAGAGAACTAGTAAACAGGCATTCTGGCTCACCCACCTCCGCCAGCTCCAACCGGCTAAAGCCGGTTTCGCTGTTGCTCCGGCGGGTTACCCAGAATGCCTGTTTACTAGTTCTCTAATAGTAAACACTTTACAAACATACATAATGTGTAGGATTATCTGTTTTTAATACTAATTTACTAAACTTTTGAGACTTAAGTTTTTGCTTAATCCTTTGTTTTTTCTTGATCGTTTTCAATAACATCATTTTCACGCATACATTCATCAAATGCGTCTCTGTCTTTCATGTGGAATAAAACTACAGTCTTTAATTGCTCTCTAAAGTCTTTTAAAACTGAGTTATATTTTTGACAAAAAAATCCACACACTTATCCTAGCATGTCTTCCACTGAAAGCCCGTTTGACAAAAGCGTTTTCTTTTTTTGACTATATTCCTTTTTCATTATAAAAAAAAACCCCAAAAAGGGCCCAAAGTGTAAGTTTAAATCCAGTTGAGTTCTGTAAGTTTGGGCAATTTTAGACTAATATCAATTTGTTGCTTGTTTTATGACCTTAAAAAACCTCGCCATTGTAAAGAACGCGACAGAAACTTTAATTTTTGTCAACCCCCTAAGTTTTGCCGCTAATAAGAAACCTTTCATAAGATTGTCATTTGACGCCCAAGCTCCATTTTTTTCTTGCCTCATTTTTAAAGACGGGAAATTTTTAAAAATCATTTTGAACGGGGCCCTCCAAATTTTTGGGTGCGGGGAATAAACCCGAATTTTGTAGAACCCCTTTCTTTAAAAACCAAATTCTTTTCTGTGGGGGAAATTTTAACCTGTTTTTTCCCCAAACCGGTTTTAAAATTTTGGGACCCTCCCCGGACTTTTTTTCCTCGGGATAAGACTTAAAATTAAAAGGGGGCCGGGAGTTTAATTTTTTCTAAAAATTTTTTTTGGGGCCCGGTCAAAAAAATTTTTAAAATGGGCTTAAAATTTTCAAAATTTTTTAATGCCCCAAAATTCTAAAAAAGGGGTTCTAAGGCCATTTGTTTTTTTTTTTTTCCGAACTTTTTTATTTTCATACTGACCCGCATTATTTCTTTTTCTTTGGCTTGGGTTTTTTTTCTTTTTTAGGAAATTTTTGTTTGGGTCCGCCCCAAACCTCTTTGCGCTTTTTAAAAACCCAAAATCTTTAGTGTCCCTAAAAAACCAAATAAAGTGCCAATTCCCCACCGGGGGGGTTTTTGGGTTTCAAAGGGTCCTCAACGCCCTGAAAGGGTCTTTTTCAAATTCAAATTTTTTCCAACACCTCCCCGGGCCAAAAAGGGAACCTCCCAAATTCTTCTTTTTTCCAAACTGACAATTTTTTAAAAAACCAACGTATTTTTTAAAATTTTTCCTTAAAAAACAATTTTCAGTTAACCTTTTAAATTTAACGCCCTTTCCCCATTTTTTTTTCCTGTGTCTTTATTTTAAAAAATGATCTGCCCCCTCCCACAACAAATTTTTTTTAAAAACTGTAAATTAGGGAATTGTAAAATTTCTAATTGGGGGGCAAATCCCGGGGCATTCCCCCTTGAGGAAAGAAGGAGCCCCTTAAAACATTTTGAGGGCCTTCCACATTAATTTTTTAAACCCAGTCCCTCCAGCCCGCCCAAAAAGAAAAAATAAGTAAGGGAAATTTAAGGGCCCAAGATCGAGGGGATATTCTCCCTCAAAAAATTTAGTTTTGTTTTGAAAAAACCCTCTAAAACTATGAATCCCTTTCAAATTGTTTTTTTGAAAACCCCTAACATTTTGGGTGCTTCTCCCTAAAAATAGAAACCTACCTTTTTCCCAGGTTTGAATGCTAAAAATTTTTTTTCAAATTTGCATTTTTAAAATTTTAAAGATTTAATGTCGAAGGGTTATTTCATTTGAAACCCTTTTAGCGGGGAAAAAACCCGGGGTAAAAAACCATCAGGTATGGTTAACGGCAAACTAAGTTTTCCCTTTTTTCAAATTTTTTAATTTTTTAAATTTCTTTGGATTCAGTTAAAATTAAAACCATACGATTTTTGGGGGAAAAATTTCTAAATGGAGTGAAACCCCTTTCCCGGGTTCCCGGGCTTCTTTTATAAATAGCAAAATCTAAAAACAAGGCCCTGTCTTATTTGTTATTTGGTTAAAAAAAATTTTTAAAACAATTTAAAAATAAATTTGGCATCAAATAATCCCCCTTAAAAGGGGGCAAAAATATTTCTTTTTGGGCCGCACTAAAAATCTTAAAAAATTTTAAAACAACTTTTAACCCCGAAATTTCTGTGACTCGGGTCTAAAACCGCCTTTCAAGAAAAGGTTATTTTTCCATTAAAACAATTTTTTTAAACCCCCATTAAAAAAAACAACATCGCGAAAGTGGGGTTCAGTCATCCGAGGGCAGTTTTTAAACCAGAACCCAAAATTTAAAACTTTGTTGTTTTTTTGTGCACAACGGGGGTGCGGATGTCGTATGTTTGATCTTTTAAATCATCCTGATCCTTTGGTGATTTTCAGTGTATAGTTTTCATTTTTATTACACCTTCAGACGTATTTTTCTGAACTGCAAGCGCCATTACCAAATGAAAAAAACGTTTAACCCTTTTTGGGGGAAACAAGAATGGGATTACAAGGTTTTTGGGAAAGGGAAATCTGTAACAAATTTAAAATTTTGACCCAAAGCCCAGCCCTTTAAAACAAAATTGGATCTTAACTTTGGTTTAGGCCCCCTTTTATTTTTGGGGCGTGCACAGAAAGAAAAACCCTATGTTTGGGAAACCCCTCCTTACACATCTTTCCTCTTCAGGCACAACTTTCACCTGGGGTCCATAGACCAAAAAGAAAAAAAACCCAGCGGGGGAAAAACATTTTTTTTTAGACCCCTTCTAAGGGCCTAACTGGGAGGGGGGAATAGAACGAATAAACGACTCCATTCGTACTTATTTTTGGGTTTTTTTGCTGGGTTCGCAACACGGGCAAGTCTAACATAACTGTTCCTTCAAACTGGCTTTGATGCACAAAAACAAAAATTAGAAAATTTTAAAGGAGGGCCATTAATTCTGCAATTGATTTCCCTTTCCCAAGAATTAAAAAAGGGTTTCCCAAAAAATTTTTAAAATTTGCAAGATCAAAAAAAACCTTTTGCTTTTCGGCACTGGTTTAAAACATGCTGCCTTTTTACCCCCCAACTTTCAGATAGGGCCCAAAATCTTAAAAATAAATCCTTTTTGGGCGGGAAATGAACAGAAGGTTGGACAAAACGACATAAATTTTTGAGCCATAAAAATTACAAACAAAAAAAAAAACAAGATGGCCCCCCCAAAAATAAGTCATCCAACCCCCTGGCCCAAACCCCAAAAGGCCATTGAAACCGCGGGGATGACCTGAATAGAAAAAAACAGCATTTTGTTTTTGGATTAACCCCCGGGGGAAATTACTTGGCTTTATTTTTACTAAAGAGTAACCCAACGGGTTAAGGACAACTAATGTCCAAAAAAGTGCCCCAACCATAAAGCCAACTATTTTTCCCTTGCGGTAGACAAAAGCCACAAACAACCCCCCTTTTAAACCGGGGCAAAGAATCATTGCCTTACGTCAAAATTTTTTTAAAGAAAATTTTGGGAAATGTTTTTCGAGTTTTTTTTTTTACCCATGTTTTTATCTGTTTAGGGATTTTTTGGCGGCCTGGGGGGCACTGTTTCCCCACCACCACCCGCCTTAAAAACCCCAACACCAGTGTATTTAAATTTAAAAACCCCTAAGGCTGTTAAAACACTTCAAAATGGGGACACCCTTTGCTCTCTAAACAGTGTTTCTTTTTCGTTCTGCTAACGTTGGGGCCCTTCATAAAAAATTCTTTGGAAAGTTTTCCCCTTATTCTCTCACTTGAGTTTCTTAATTGTTCTCGGTTAGTAGACAACACTTCTAGTTTTGGGTTTATCCCCTTTTGGTTCAAATTTTTTAAGTTTTTGTTTTATTTTTTTCTTTAACACCACCCAAATTTGTGGTCATCACCCTCAATATTTTTTTTTTCTTTTCCTTTTTAAATAGGCTCATCAAGTTCACCCATTTTTGCTAAATTGTTTTTAATTCCCCCTTTTAATGCTTCTCAAAAGCAGGGTTTAAAGGGGCCGTTATTTCCTCAAAAGGTAGGGGCGGATCGTGCAAATTTTTTTAATTTGTTTTCTTTTTAAAAACTTTTTTTTCGGGGCTTCTTTTTCTTGTATTATTTCGTTGCTTTTTGGGTTTAAACCCCTTAAAGTTCTGTTTTTTTTGGGGCATTGGGTTATCTGTGGGAGTTTCTTGTATGGTTTTGAAATTTTACAACTCCCCTCATGTCAAAATCTCGCGGTTTTAGCAATCCCCAAAGGCAAATTTTGACGCTAACACTGAGCCTTTTTTTCCAAAATTGAAATTTTTTGCAAAAAAACTTTGGGGGTCTGGTTTAAAATTAAGTTTGTACAGGTTGTCCTTGCTCTTTTTAAAAAAACAAATGGCACTTTTTTTTAAAAATCTTTTGGGGTCTAAAAAATTCGGGAGGTTTTTGGGCCCCTAAACTTTAAATAAAATAATTTGCCCTTTTAATTTCTGAAAATTTCCCGGCCGCAATGTTTGGGTAATGGAGGGGAAAGAGTTCATTTCACTCATGTCGTCTCCAGGATCAAAAACATAAATAATCTTTTTTTCACCTTCAATGCCTGCCAGGGTTTTTAAAATTAAAAATTAATTTTTTTATTTTGTTTTAAAAAAAAATGTCACAAGCATATGGCTAAATTTCTTGACCCGCATAGAAACTGAAAGACCCCTTTTTGGCGTGAAGGGAAAAAAACAGAATTTTTATTTTTTCCCAAATAATCCATCTACAAATTAAATTCGATAAAAATTTTTAAACGGGTTAAAATTTTCCCCAGACCTGGGAAATAAAATGAAGTAATTGTGGGGGGATCTGCACGGCTTATTTTTCAAAAAGCCCTTGTTTCCCAGCAACAGACGCAAACGGGAACAGTAGTCCCAAAAATCTGGGACGGGAAAATCTTAAAAAAATTTTTTATAAAACTTGGGGGCAAGAAATATTTTCTTTACACAATGAAACATTTTTCAAAAATCTTTTTGGGGACCCTAGGGGCAAACCCTCGCAAAAAAAAGGCTGACCTACCCCCCCCCCCCCGTTTTTTAAAGGAACAAAAGTAAAAATTAAAGCACAAAAACACGAAAGACCTGAAGATGCTAAAGACGTAAACAAGCCCAAAAGCTTTAAATTTTGCGTATGGAAATCGTTTTTTCCATCCCTTGGATTTTAGTTATTTAAGCGCCTTTGCACCATACTTTCCCAAGGGGGCATTAAAAACAGATTGTCAAAAAACAAATTTAAAAATAAATTTAAAAACCCTTGTCTTTAAAAACTACAGACAACTAAATTCCAAGTACACTTTTTTCGACATCCGTTAGGGGTTTTTGACATTGTTAGCAACCCCAAAACTTACCCAAAGGCGATTAGAAACAATTCATCCCGAAGGCAAATAAAACGAAAGATTTATTCATCAAACGACATACCCCTAAAACGGGAGCAACACAATAGGGAAAAATTTATTTTTAAAGCGCCGCAGCAAAAACCCCCTTTAAAGGGTTTTTTTAAATTGCTGTTTGAAGTTGAAGAACCATCCGAAAGACAAACAGAAAAGTTTATTAATCCAAAATAAGAAAGTACAAGTTAAATGAGGGTATCCCTAACCAAGTCTGGGGGAAGGGGGTTTAAAACCCTTTATCATAAATTTGATGAAAAAAGAAAATTTTTGGGGGCCCGGGAGGCCCTAGAACCCCAACAAAACCCTTTGGGGTTTCAAAAGATCTACACCTTCCCATGTTAGCCCTTGATGAAAAATTTAAACAACGAAATAGGGTTTTAAAAGGGATTGACCTAAGTCAACAGAGGATAATATTGCATGGGAGGGGGAAACATTAAAGACGAAATAAACTTTTCAAATTGAAAAAAAAAGAAAATTTGATAAACCATTTAAAGGGTTTTTTTTGGGTTTTTTAATTTATATGATGCCAGCTGAATTTTCCCAAGATAAAATTTAAAAAAGAAATCCAATACAAATTTAAATTTTTTTTTTTTTAAAAAAAAGGCATGCTTTTTCGGGTTTTTTTCCAAAAGTCCCCAAAGAAAGAACCTTTTTTGCGGAAGACAAAAAAAAACTTTCAGATTAACAAACATAAAAACAAATGCAAACCCAATTTAGAGCAGGACCTTTCAAAATACGGGAAAAAAACCAAACAAGGTATTCGCTCCCTTTAAAAATCTTTTTACATATTTTAAATACCGGAGCTTTCCGATAAACTAGGGGCTTTAACAGCGGGAAAAAGGGTGTAGGCTCTTAGCAACAGGCATAGGTGCACCGGCATTTTTACCTCTAGGGGGTTTGGTCTTTAACTCTTGGCCTGTGTTTTTTGGGGCGTAAGTCGGTCAGAAAAAAAATAAAAACTAAACCCCAAAAAGGGCCCACAGCTTTTGGAACAACTAAAAACAGCAAAAATTTGTTCCTTCAAACTGACAATAAAAAAGTCACTTGCCCCTCGAACATCACGGATGAAGAATTTTTGTCCCTACAGGCTTTATTTTTTAAAGGGCTACAAAAGACAAAATTTGATCTTCAAAAAAAGGCAAGGGCAACCCTTTTTTTCAACCAAAACCCGACCCGACCAAGTAAAAAAGGGGGAAAGCTTAAAAAAAATAAACAAACATTAAACTCTTTTTTCTAAACAACTCACAGTAACAACTCCCAAAGGGGTTTTTTTACTTAGTTTTAAAGAGTCCAAACACAAAAAAGACCGTTATATTTATTTTATTTAAAACACTTTGGAGTCAATGATTTTTTTTAATTTAAATAAATAATTTTTATTTGAAAAAAAACTCAGGGATGGAAAAAGAATAAAAGGTTTAATGAAATTGGGTTTGAAGCAATGGTTTTGAGGAAAAGCGTTTGTCAAAAGCTTTAAAAAGAGGTCGTTTTTAGAATTTTTTGATCCAACAACCTTTGGAGGGAAGCGTTGTACATGCTATTTCCTTTTAAAATTCCCCAAATAAACTAAAAATAAACCCTCCAGTTAAAGTTAAAGGGAAATTTTTTTTAATCGACTATAAAAAACAAAAACGAAGAAAATCCGAAGTCGGGTCCAACTAAACAGCAGACTATTCTTTCCCTTTTAATGACTTAAAAAGCCTGATTGGGGGAAAACCAACTTCTTTTCTCAGTTTAATGAAGCCTTGAAGCAGCTAAAATGAAGGGCTCTGGTTTGGGCAGGGGTGAATTTCCAAAACAACAGATTAAGACAGGCCAAAAAAATGACCAATTGGAGGGAAGGGCTTTCATTCCCCTGGCCTTCCAAATATAATTTTTGGGAAAGAGAGCAGTTTGAACAAAAAAATTTAACGCAAATTTTTTCATGGGTGCTTCTTGTTTGGTTTAAAACGTTGGAAAAAATGCAGAGAGAAATAAACAACTATTTTCCCCGTGGGCTAAGGGGTCTTAACTTTAAAAAGGCCCCTTTTAAATTTTCCCAAAGGCTGAGACAAAATTGATCATTTTTGAAGGGAACCCGAATCCCCAATAACTGTTTTAAATTTTTACACATGGTCTAAAAAAACCAACCTTCGGCCCCAAATTTGAGTTTTCAAAGAAAAGTCCAACAATAGGCAACCAACCAAAACCCATGTAACTTACCCTAATTTCAAAACCTTAAAGGGTTTTCACTACACGCTATAAAGCACAATGATTAAAAATTACTAGTGCATACTACAAAAAAAAATAGCAAACAAGAATTTTTTTAAAAATTTAACAAGAATTCCAAACTGTTAAAGCAGCAGCGAACAAATAAAAAAAATTGTAAATTTGCCCAGTTTACTTTTGAAAACAGGGAAATAAATTTCGCCCGGGGGAAAAGGGAGTAAATTAGTTTTAAAAAACTGGAAACGGTTTCAAACTTTTTCCATAAGTTGTTTACGCAGACCTTTTGAATCACTCATTGTTCCTTAAAAAAGGGCCAACCCCCCCACAGAAACCCTTTTTTAAAAAAATTCTTAAAAAGAGTAATCATCCCAAAATTTTCTCATTTTTCCTTCAACCAAAAATTTTGGTCGGGGTTTGGGGCCCATTCAAGGCCCCGAATTAAAACAGAGGACCAAATGCGCAAAAAAACCCTTTTAAAAAAGCATGCAGCAAGTGCGAAAGCCTGTTCTAATAATCTAAACTTTTTCTGAAATAAAAGACCCAAACCAACAACAGTATGACCAGCCCTCACTGTTGGATTTGGGGGGGCGGCCTTGGTTTTTCCACCGCAGAGAAAAACCAACCGTAAAGGGCCATGAAACACATTTTGTGAAAGGTTTGGGGGACAGCACATAACAAATGCAATTTTTCAACTTTAAGGTTTTTAACCAAAAACATGGAAGCCGCCAAAAATTTTTTTCCCCAACTTGCGAAAGGGTTTCGACCCCTCACCTTAAAAATGCAAGCATAACCACGACTTCAAGGGGGTCCCGGCATTGCAAAAGTCCCAAACAGAAAAATACATTTTTTTCACTTTAAATAACATGTCCCTTTTTACGACTCATGCCACATGATTGGGGTTTATTTGGGGGTCCCCGGGATCCTTAAAGTCCGCCCAATAACAAAAACACAAATTTTTGGACCCAACCCCTTGTTTTTGAAAGGGGGGGTTTTAAACCTTAGGGGTTTCATGAACCGCTGGGGGAAATTTTTACGAAGATACACTTCTGCCTAAAGGCGCGGTTTTTTTCCCAGTCTTAAAAGGAAAAGGGCCCCGGGGGGGGGATTCCTGGTTTTTCCCCGCATTCTCCCAAAAGCGGGCAGAAGGTTTTGAGGGGTTTAAAAATATTTTGGGGCTATCATATTCTATTTAATTGGGGGATACCGTTTGTTGGGGGACATCTTTGAAAATTACAGAAAGACCCCGCATGAAAAATTAAAAGCTATGGATCCCGCGCATTAATTTTTTTTTTGCGCCCCGGGGGAGCTGGGAAAGCTTTCCTTTAAAAAAATCAGGTGTACAGAAATTTACCTGTTGTAAAGACCTCCAATCTTCAATGATTGAAAACGGATTGCGTGGGGGGAAAACAAAATGGCGCGCACCCTTATTAAAGCAAACAACAAATACTTGGACGACTTATCCAAGTAAAAGGTCAACTACTTAGTTTTTAGATGCAAACCCAACTGTAAAGGATGGGGTTGAGTCAACATTCCCCTTACGTAAAATTTAAAATGGGTACACAGGGCTCAAAAACATTCAAAAGTTTTTAAAAAAGGCAAACCCACTTTTAGAAGCTGATTTGAAAAAAGGTCTCATTTAAAATTGAGTTTTGAAAATTTCCCCATTAACTCCATGATTACCAAAATGCCCCCAATTGCGGCAGAAACCCAAAAACGTCAAAGACAGAACCGCCTAAACCCTTGGGGCCTAATCTTCGAGACAAAAAAAATTAAGTCCCGTCATTTTCAGACCCCCTTCAATTTTAAAATTACAGGGTTTTTAAAATTGAAAAGCTGTTCAAAAATATAATTGCTTTTGATCAAAAAAAGGTTTTAAGAAACCATACATCATTTAAAACACTGATCCAGAACCCAAAACCACAGATTTCTTCCGGAAAAAGGGCTTTTTCAAGTTGATTAACAACAGCTGTTTTGGAAAGACAATGGAAAATCCGCAAAAAAGAAAAAAAGTTAGAAAAAGGCCCCAGAGGGGAACATGCAATTTTAAACTAACTTCTAAACCTAATTATCAGGACTTCCGGGAAGGGGGTTTTAAGATCAGCTTTTTGGGATAATATGAAAAAAAAGAAAGGGCAAATTGGCCCCAAAACCCGTTTTTATTGGGTTTTTCTTTTAGAGCTGTCGAAAGCTTTTGAAATTTTGAATTTCTTTTCGACTACTTTAAAACCCTTGTATCCCAAATCCAAGTTCTGTACACAATACAGATTCTTTTGTAATCCCACCTCCCTACGAAGATTTTTTCAAAAAAAGGGAAATTTTAAAATAGCAAAAGAGCATGCCCCAAGGTAAAGAAAACTTTTGATTTCCCTAAAGATTCGCCTTTGCATTCAACTTTAAAAAAGGGAAGGGGGTTTTGGTAAGAAGAAGGATGAAATTTTCTGGTGTTGTGATCAAGGAGTTTGGGTTTTGGGTTTTAAAGGGCAAAATGACAGTCTTTCAAAACCAAAACCCAAAAATTGTTAAAAAAAACAAAGGGGAAAAACTCGCAATGGGTTTTGCAGTCAAGGGATAACCCATTTTACAATTACAAAGAAAAATTGTTTGGGGAATAAGAAATTTTTATCATGACAAAAAAAAAACTTTCGATCTAATCTGCAAGAAATTTAAAACAACAGTTGGGAACCCAAAAAGGGGCTCCCTTTTAAACCGAAATAAAAACAAAAGAGTATTTGTTAATCCAGAGTTTTCAATCAATTGGCCCCTTGGGGAATAGTAAAATCATATGGGCTTATATTTTTTCCGCAATCGCACGTTTTAATTTTTATCATCATCTAATTTAGCAAAATTTTAAAATTATTTATTTAAAGGCCCAATGTCCCTTTTAAAAATTTTTTTTCCCCTTTTACGAAAATTTTAATTCCCATACCCCTAAATTTAAAATCAAAAACTTTGGGGTTTTAAAGCGATTTTTCGGGGGATTTTCTAGCCAGGGGTTTTTTTTAAAAACTTCCCCAAAAACTTCTTTTTTGGGAAATACTGAAAGCTCAAATAAAAACCTTTCATTTAAATTTTTAAAAACTTTTCCCCTTTTCCTTTTTCTGCCATTTCCCTTTGACTTCCCCTTTTAAAAATCCCAAAAATATTTGCCTAAATTAAAAAAGTTTTTTGAAGCTTACCAAAATCATCAACCCAAATTTAGAAAAAAATTTTTTCCATGTTTCTTTATGTTTCCGAATTTTTTTATTTTTTAATATATTCTTGCTCCCAATCAAAATTTGAGGTTTTTTTCTGGCAAAGACAAATCCCAAACGTCTTAAATGCTAGCCCAATACAAATTTTCAAAACAAATATTTCTCGTATTATTTCTAAGGAAATTTCCCCCCATTCTTTCTTTCCCGGGCCCTTTTACGTAAGGATTCTTCCTTTTCCCTTTTAGCCGCCCTTTTAATTTAAAATTTAAAAAAAAAAAAAGCCACTGGAACTGTTTCCCGGGGGGATTATCTGCAAATTCTTTTTTCACAAAAGATCTTTTAGGGGGGAAATTCCCTTTTGTTTTTGTCAGTTCTCGTAAATAATACACGGGCGGATTCATTTTCACAATTTTTTTTAAACTCATATGGATCAACCTTTCCCAAAATGGGTTTTTGTTTCCCTGATGCGAGTGTCCCCTTTCCCCTTTTCTCCCGGGGAATAAAGGTATCTCACTTTCAAAACCCAAAAGGTAATAGTTTGCCTTTAAGAAGACTCCCTTCAACAACATTTAATTTTTTTGGGTTTTCTATTGCTTGTACTGGTTTTAGACCTTTAAATTTTTTCAATTTTTCAATTTCACGGGAGAACTGAGGGCACCCTTTTAACCCATTCTGTGTTGGGGAGAATTGGGCAATCAGCCCCTCGGGATACTGGTAGGGGGAAAAGCCTTTCAGATAACTGTTTGTTAAATTTTCAAACCCAAACCCTTGTGGGCTTGAACACCCCGGAAAGCCCTTTTAATGGACCTCATGTTTTTAACAATAATTTATTCACTTTTTCCTTTAAATTTTTCCCATCATCGACTTGGGAAACATGCGAGGATAATTAAAAGGGCCTCGTTTGGGAATCAGTGTAAAACGACACAACAGCAGAAGCACCCTTTTGGTTTTTGGTTCAGCATCTTTTTATCTTGAAGCTATTTCAATGAATGTAAGTGCGTACTTAAATCTTTTTTGCTAATCGTAACATGGGTTAAATATAAAAGATCCCCTTTTTAGGGTGTTGGTTTTGGAGTTATAATTTACAAAAGTTGGGGCTTTTTTATTTTGGGGGGTTTAGGGGGCCGGGAAAAATTTGCCCCAAAACGCTTGTTTAATAACCTTTTTTTTGCGTTTTTTTCACTGAAATCCCGCTCTTTGGCTTACTTTTTTTAAATTTCTGTTATTCCCTTCCAATACCTTTTGGGCGAATAAATTTCTTTTTCATTTTTTAAATTTAGCCAAAATTAATGCGCAACAAAATACCCAATGGTTTTAAGCCAAAAAACAATAAACCCAAAATTTTTTTGCATCTTTGTTTTTCTGATGGTTTAAAAAAATCGCAAAATTTTTTTGGGTGGGAAAGTCCCCGATTTTGGGTTGGGCCTTACAAAAAATATTTTTTTAATTCTTGATCAACTCTTTAAAAAGTGTAAGCGCTTTCCCCGGGTTTTTTTAGTTCATTCCCTTAAAAAAACCCCAAAATCTGCTCAAATCTCGCTTTTTTTTACCACTTGGCTCGGGGTAGTTTCCCCTACTTTTTTTAAAGTTTTTTTCCCCCCCGCCGTCCCTCCCTTAGTTTACAAAAACCCTAATTACTTCCACTAAAACAACGCATTCCAAACCCCAGCGGGCCCCCTATTTATCATCAAGAGGAAGCCCCAAAATTTTTTTAAAAAAGAAAATTTTTTTAATTTTACCCTATTAAAACTGTCTGGAAATTTTTCCATGCCCTTAAATAGAAAATCTTTCGTAAAGGGAAATGGGAAACTGTAAAAAAAATAACGGGGGGGGGGCACACCATTTTTTGGGGGGGGTCCCCCCCCCTTCAAAGGGCCCAGTTTTCCAAGGGCTGCTGGTTTTTTAAATTTTTTAAAAGGCTTTTTTCCAAACAATTTAGTATCCTACACTTAAAGGGCCCCCAATAACAGCAAATTTGTAAACGAGGTTATTAAAAAGTTTTTTCCCGGGGCCATTTTTAAAAAAAAAAATAATATTTAATTTTTTAAAAAAACATAACGCGATGACACTAAAAAGTTCCTGAACTTAAAGATTACCAAAAAAATCAAGTTGATTACCAAGCAAAAAAAAAAAAAAAGGGAAAGGGTTTTTAATTTTTTGGCGCGTGTGGAAAAAAAAAAACAGTACCTTGGAAATGAATTCACCTAGAACAGATAAAACAGATGTCGGCCCACAAAAACATTGTAAAGTATCAAAAACAGGTTTTGAACGCAACTGGGGGCCAAAAAAAGGTTTAAAAAATGTTTTTGGGGAAAAGGCTTTTTTAGTTTTTTTCACCTTTAAACTATTTGTAATGTTTTTCCCCCCATTATTCGAACAAGATTTTATTTATGATTTAACACAGGATCCCCTTTTAAAAAAAAGTCATTTTATGTCCAGGATGTGATCTGTTTAAAAATTTGGAACATTGTTTTTCGCCATTATCATGGGATTAATAAAATTTTTAAACATATAGATTTTTTTTTCCCTTTAAAATTACCGAGCCAGAAAATCACCAAAAAACCCTTGGGGTGGAGAAAAGGGGGACCATTAAAAAGCCTCCTCATTTTCCCGGGCCGCTCAGCAGGGAAAAAAATTGGAAAAGGGAACAAACAAAAAAAATTTAAAAGTTGCCAAACACAGAAAATAACTCAAAATGGGAAAAAATAACACCGCCAACGCCCCCAGTGGGTTTCCACGCCCGCTGTAAAAACACAATTTTTTTTCAAGACCTACGACGCCAAAGTCGTCAGGGAAAATTTTGGATTAAAGAGTTTTTCATTTTTGGCGTCATTTTCCCGTTGGGGGGGTGGTTAATTTTCGTTTATAAAACATAAAACAACCCCCACAAAAAACCCAAAAAATCAAAAAAATTTACCCAAACCCCAAAAATACAGAAGCCAAACAAAAAAGCATGGGCCCAAACCCCCCACCCCCCCAAAAAATCAAAAATTTATCCCTTTCAGATGGAAAAAATTTTTTTAAAACTTTAAAAAATAATTATAAATTGACTTGAAAAAGAAATTGGTTGTACATAGGGAGACTTTAAATAAAACTTAAAGTAACTTAAATTAAGAACTTTAGGTAACTTGAATTTAAAAAATTTAAAGGGAACCCTTTAATTTAAAAACTAGATTAAGAACTTGGGGTAACTTGAATTTAAAAACTTTTGGGGGACTTAAAATTTTGGCCCTTTTTGGGAACCTTTAAAAAAGGACCTTTTGGGGGGACAAAAAATTTAAAACAAAAATTTTTGGCTTGGGGGGACCCTTTAAATTTAAGGAAATTGGGGTTGATTTAATTTTAAAAGGGAAGGGTGACAAAAAAAAAGGACCCGGGGGCGAAAAGGGAACTTTTAAAGGGCCCCTTCTCAATTTTTAAAATTCACCACTTTTCTTTGTTCTTTAACAGGATTGGGGGCCCCGAGCGGTGAGCCGTGTCGGGCTTTTTGGGGGTGGCCCAAAAACTAGTTAACGCATTAAGAACAAGAAAGAGGCAGCTCACCCCTATAGGGAAAAGAACTTTTAGCGCACGGCCCTCTGTGCGGACAAAACCTTCATTTTGGGGGAATATTTTACCGAACCCTTTCCCCGACTTTACTCAACACTTTTAAAAATTGGGTGTTGTGGGGCGCGCTGCCCGTGGGGTGTGTGTTTGGGGGTAAAAATGTTAGGGCTTTTGAAGGGACTCCCTTTTGTTGGATTAATAAACTAAGAAAGCGACAGAACTCTTTGGGAAAAATATCCAAACTCGCAAAAAGACAATTTAAAACCCCCCCCATCGCCCTTGACGCCAAAGATACATGCTGCTTTTAAAAACCCACGGGCCGGGGTGGCAGCTGACTGGATTGGGAAAAAGGGATGTACATTGCAACTAACTGACTGTGTGCTGTTTTCTGTGTAAAAAAAAGGGCCCCTTGTCTTTGTTAATTTGTTTAAAACCCCCCACACCAACAAACCGACACCGGGACACTGAAAAAAAGGCAAGTGGTGGCTTCCCCATTCGAAATGTTCAAGAACATTTTGGGTGTGCAAAAAATTTTTGCAAGTTGACCTGGCCAAAGCGCGCCCCGAGCCCGGTGAAGAAAAAAACCAGTAGGCGCCGAGGGGTGTTTTTATTGGGTTTTTAGGGCCCAAAAATAGGGAGACAAAACAAATTTGTAAACCCGGGAACCCTCGGCCCGCCGACTTCCCGCGTTTGTTAAAAATTGTGTTTTTCTTTAAGAGAGAGAAAAGAGAAGAGAAGAGAGACAGACAGACAGACAGACAGACAGACAGATAAGAAAGAGAAGAGAGAGAGAGGAGAGAGAGAGAGAGAGAGGATGGAAGGAGAGGAAAGGAACAACAGAAATTGAAAGAAATAGTTGAGCACAAAATATAATAATGAGAGAGAGAGAGAGAGAGAGAGAGAGAGAGAGAGAGAGAGACAGACAGACAGACAGAAAGACAGACAGACAGACAAGACAGACAGACAGTCTGCAGGGGTTTTTTTTGTTTTTGTTTTTGTTTTGTTTTTTTCCCCAGATATGCAGATGTGCAATATAGAACTCGAACATACATGTTATATTTCAACTCTCTCTGTCGTCTGTCTGCCTGTCTGACTGACTCTCTTCTCTCTCCCTCTCTCTCTCTCTCTCTCTCTCTCTCTCTCCCCTCTCTCTCTCTTTTTCCTTTTTGCTTAAATTATTTTCCTCATCTTCTCCTCCCTCCCCTAGCCCCTGTGTAAATGTGTTCTAATATAATACCCCCACCGCCCCCCCCCAAAAAAAAAACAACAAACAACAACAACAACAACAAAAACCCGCGTACTGTATCTTCACTGTTGGGCTGCTAAAGGATTGGTAGGATGTAACCCACCAGTGAAACATTATTTGTTTACGTCTGTGCTTCATGTGTGTTCAAGCATTTGGCTCCAGTTTAGTGACAAAGATTGTGTACGCTACACTTAAGGTAGAAATACAGCAACAATGCTAATATCCATCGATGATGCAAAAAAACTATGTAAATAAAACGGGTAAAGCTGGTTATCTGCTGACACTCAACTTTTGTAAAGTGTTTGGCTCTGATCTGAGCACAGGACAAGAACACAATGCATTTCGACCTCTTGAGTCTTCTTCAAGCAAAAACAAATAAACATTTAGGACAGTAAAAAACGAAGGACGAGAAACACTTATCTTTTCATATTCCCCGCCGACCTCGTTTCCGTCTAGCGGCTTTTTTGGTCAAGCGGTGAATATGAGAAGATACGTATCTCTCGTTCGTCGTTTTCACTGTCCAAAGTGTTATTTGGTTTTGCCTGAAGAAGCCCCAAGAGGTCAAAATGCATTGTGTCTTGTCCCGTGCTTTGTTTGGCTATGTCCGTGGCGGTAACTAACCCCCTCTCTTTCGAAATTTTGCTTCATTTTCCGCCCTCAGTCACTCCGTTTTGTAAGTCTTATCTGAGCAATGAGGACATCTTGACTGCAGGATTTGAATCAAGAGGAAAAAGGGTCAAACTGACCTGAAGGTGGTAGCTGGTCCTTTTAGTGATATTTTTTTTTCCCCGACGTTTCGGGCCCTAAGCCCTTCTTCATGGGAGAAAAGTAAGGAATGAAGAAGAGAAGAGAGCAAAACCAAACAGAGGCAAAACTAAAAACAGTGAGAAGTCATCAAGAAGAAGCAAAAAAGGAAAAGGCAAAGAAGAAAAAGGTGAGCCTTATTTACAAGGAGAAAGGGGTGGCTGACCAGCTGCTTTTAAAACAAAGGAAGGGAAGGGGAGGGGGGTTGGTGGTGGTAAAAGAGAGGGGAAAAGGAGGGTTGTGGTTTACCTAAAGATGGAAAGGCACAGTGTGTGTGCTGGTGTGTGCATGGGGGCGCGCGCGCGTGTGTGTGTGTGTGTGTGTGTGTGTGTGTGTGATATAGGGGGAGGAAAAAAAGAGGGGGGGAGAGAGAGAGGGAGGGAGAGAGAGAGGGAGGGGGGGAGATAGGGAGGAAGAGGGAGAGAGGGAAAAAAATAGGGGAGGGGAGAGAGGGTGAGGGTGAGGAGAGAGGAGTTGGGGAAGAGAGAGAAAGAGCGTTTGATCCGCCTCAGAGATGTATCGGACACATTCCCACAATAGCTCCATTTACACTGCTGAGCTGACAGCTTTGGCCCTTGACTTTTTAAAAGGTCTGAAACCCCAAACCCTAAATTTTCCTTATTTTACCAGACTCCCTTTCTGCTTTGGGGGGACTATTGCCGGGCCGTGATCTCAAGCAAACTCAGCTGCTGGAAGTTTTCGAACTGTTCCATCTTTGAAAACGATGCATGTAAAATAGTTTTTTTTTTGGGTTCCCAGCCATGTGAGCATTCGAGGCAATGAGGGGGTTGATCAACTTTTCCAAGAGTGCCACAAAGAAAAAGTTAAGCAGGTTGTCTGTCCCCGAACGGATCTGAAACACAAAAAACAGGCTTGAGTCAAAGACCTCTAGCAAAAGGAATGGAATTGGAGATGATAACAAAATTTTATAAAATCCGTCCAAACCTGAAAGAGTTTTTTTTCCCCTGTTCCCCAAAGGGGGCCGTAGAGACGAAACAGGCGTGTGCCGTTTGCATACAGGGGCATTCGTTTTTCTCCAATCAATATTTTTAAAAGGGTGGTAGAAGCTGTGTGGTGTATTCCCTGTCGTGCTTTTACTCACAAATGAAAAAATATTCTTTTTGAAATGTTGGGGCTTGCACGATGTGAGGGCCCTTTAAAAACCATACAGCAGATTCTATGAAAACTTTGTTCAGGGATGTCCCACCTGACATGATCTCATGTGTTTTCTGTATGAGTTTTAATCCCAGGAAACGTTTGTTTCCCCTTTTTTTGGTAACAGATTATGGGGACTAAAAAACCCCGTCTGCAAAAAACTGTCAAAGATCTTTCCAGAAGAAATATTAACCCGCAAAAGCTTTTGCAATCTGTAAATTTTTAGGGCACTTTCTTTTTGCAAGTTTGCCTTTTAAAAATTTCGTAAGAAAAGAAAATTTTTTTGACTTCCCCTTTGATATCTCCCGGGCAAAAAAACGGTTTCGAAAGAGGAAAAAAAAAACAAAAAGAAAGATTTAAAGAAAAAAAGGAGAGAAAAAAAGAGCAGGAAGAAAAAAAGAAAAAATTTTCATCAGTTGTTGGCAAAAAAAA
>JAMYXO010002210.1:0-5000 GCA_033310375.1 Conus canariensis
CACACCACACTGTCACTCCGCACCACACCACACCGCACTGTAACTCCGTACCACACCACACCGCACTGTAACTCCGTACCACACCACACCGCACTGTAACTCCGTACAACACCACACCGCACTGTAACTCCGTACCACACCACACCACACTGTAACTCCGCACCACACCACACCGCACTGTAACTCCGCACCACACTCCACCACATCACTCCAAAACACATCACACCACACTGCATCGCTTCACACCACACCACACTGTATCGCTCCACATCACACCACACCACACTGCATCGCTTCACACCACACCACACTGTATCGCTCCACATCACACCACACCACACTGCATCGCTTCACACCACACCACACTGTATCGCTCCACATCACACCACACCACACTGCATCGCTTCACACCACACCACACTGTATCGCTCCACATCACACCACACCACACTGCATCGCTTCACACCACACCACACTGTATCGCTCCACATCACACCACACCACACTGCATCGCTTCACACCACACCACACTGCATCGCTTCACACCACACCACACTGCATCGCTTCACATCACACCACACCACACTGCATCGCTTCACACCATACCACACTGCATCGCTTCACACCACACCACACCACACTGCATCGCTTCACACCACACCACACTGCATCGCTTCACATCACACCACACTGCATCGCTTCACACCACACCACACCACACCACACTGCATCGCTTCACACCACACTACACTGCATCGCTTCACATCACACCACACTACACTGCATCGCTTCACATCACACCACACTACACTGCATCGCTTCACATCACACCACACTACACTGCATCGCTTCACATCACACCACACTACACTGCATCGCTTCACATCACACCACACCACACTGCATCGCTCTACATCACACCACACCCCATTACATTACTCGGCAGCATGCCACACCACACTGCATCGCTCCACATCACACCACACCACACCACACCACACTGCATCGCTCCATATCACACCACACCACACTGCATCGCTCCACATCACACCACACCACACCACACTGCAACGCTCCACATCACACCACACCACACTGCATCCTTCCACATCACACCACACCACACCACACTGCAACGCTCCACATCACAACACACCACACTGCAACGCTCCACATCACACCACACCACACTGCATCGCTCCACATCACACCAGACCTCACTGCATCGCTCCACATCACACCACACCACAGTGCATCGCTCCACATTACACCACACCACACTGCATCGCTCCACATCACACCACACCACACTGCATTGCTCCACATCACACCACACCACACTACATCGCTCCACATCACACCACACCACATTGCATCGCTCCACATCACACCACACCACACTGCATCGCTCCACACTACACCACACCTCACTCCACACCACACCACACCAAATTGCATCGCTCCACACCACACATCACTACATTACTTGGCACCACACCACACCTCACTACATTACTTGGCACCACACCACACTTCACTACATCGCTCCACACCACGTCACACCACACTACATCGCTCCACACCACGTCACACCACACTACATCGCTCCACACCACCACGTCACACCACACTACATCGCTCCACACCCATGTCACACCACACTACATCGCTCCACACCACGTCACACCACACTACATCGCTCCACACCACACCACACTACATCGCCCCACACCACACCACACCACACTATATCGCTCCACATCACACCACACCACACCACACTGCATCGCTGCACACCACACCACACCACACCACACCACACTGCATCGCTCCACACCACACCACACTGCATCGCTCCACACCACACCACACCACACCACACCACACTGCATCGCTCCACACCACACCACACCACACTATATCGCTCCACATCACACCACACCACACCACACTGCATCGCTCCATACTTTACCACACCACACGACCTCGCTCCACACCACACCACACCACACCACACCACACCACACCATATCGCTCCACATCACACCACACTATACTACATTGCATCGCTTCATACCACACCACACCACACTGCATCGCTCCATACGACACCACACCACACTGCATCGCTCCATACCACACCACACCACACTGCATCGCTCCACACCACACCACACTGCATCATTTCACACCACACCACACCAAAACACACCACGCCACACCACACCACACCACACTACATCGCTCCATACCACAAGACACCACACTACACCGCTCCACACCACACCACACCACACCACACCACACTACAGCACATCACACCACATCACACTACATCGGTCCACACCACACCACACCACATCACACTACATCGCTCCACATCACATCGCACCACACTGCATCGCTCCATACCACACCACACCACACTGCATCGCGCCATACCACACCACACCACGTTGCATCGCTCCACACCACATCACACCACATTGCATCGCTCCACATCACATCGCACCACACTGCATCGCTCCATACCACACCACACCACATTGCATCGCTCCACACCACACCACACCACACCACACCACACCACACCACACTGCATCGCTCCATACCACACCACACCACATTGCATCGCTCCACACCACACCACACCACACTGCGTCGCTCCACACTACACCACACCACACTGCATCGCTCCAAACCACACCACACCACACCACACTACATCGCTCCACGCCACACCACACTGCATCGCTCCACACCACACCACATAACACCGCACTACATCATTCCATACCACACCACACAGCATTGCATCGCTTCATATCAAACCACACGACAGCACACCACACAGCACGACACCACACCACACCTTACCACACTACACCACACCACACCACACAAGTTCACATTTATTCAAGAGTAGCACAGCGTTTTCGATCGTGGATACAGTCAAACAAAGAAAGCAATGGCAGATTGTTATCAAGTCCAACCTGCCTCCCCTCATTACTACTTAGGAATATTCTTGTGAGGGCTGCTTTTGGAAATACAAAGTTGATAGATTCAAAGAGCACCTTGTGTCACGAACAGTTTGCATTGATTATAGAGTGCATGCATGATGGTACTTTGAGCCTTTATTGTCAGTAATCTTGTGAACCAGTTATCCACCAGTATTGGTCGGTGAGATTGATCTCCCTTGCCGGTGGAGAAGGAACCCCCTCCCCTCTCCCCCCACCCCCCTCCTTTTGTTCTAATCTGTCTGCTTGGAATCACCTGGCATGTACTTTGATGGGTATATGAAGGAAAAGAAGGTAAATCAACTTTCAGACGTGATAATGTATAGGTCAGAAATCTGCTAAGTTGTAGCCACGAGACCCTCTTTTTTAAATTCTCTCATCTTCGTCATTAATTCCTTTATCCATCAGTTATAAATTATGCGCAGTTTGGGTCTCGAAACTAGTGGATGTGGTATTGCGTATAAAGACCAGACCGCACGCAGTACCACCTCCCTGATGAAACCGAAACTGAAACTCAGACAAAATAGAAACTCTCAAAACGATCTGATTGTAACCATCTGTAAATACTCGATTCCTTAGGCAAGGTCTGGTCGCATTGATTTTTTGGTGTGCAGCCTGTAGGGGCCAAGCAAGTATGAAGTGTCTTTTCTTTTTTTAACAATTCATAGCACGTGAGCCTTCGCAGGGCTACTGACGGTCAATACTGCGTGGCTGGTAAAGCCAGCGGCATTAAGTCAGTGTTGATGACCAATGGCTAACGTGAGACGCTGGCGGAATCGGGTTATTAGTGCCATTCGTTCGATTACTGATGCTTGTTGTTCTCACTTCCTTCTTCCTTCACTTCCTTCCATTCTCTCTCTCTCTCTCTCTCTCTCTCTCTCTCTCTCTCTCTCTCTCTCTCTCTCTCTCTCACACACACACACACACACACATCCGCTGCGCAATGCGAAAAGGTTCATTTATTTGCTTTAAAAAAGTTCTTGGGTGTATCATCACAAACCCCAAATGATCTTGTGTATGGAGAGACTAACAGATATCCCATATCTTTGCACTTCACCGTTAAATGTATCAAGTATTGGCTCAAATTAACTCAGATGGCTGAACATAGATTACCCCATAAAGCTTATAAAATGCTGATAGAACTAGACAATAGAGGCAAGATGAACTGGGTGTCACGTGTTAAGGCGAAGTTATATGAACATGGTTTCGGGTACGTATGGCTTAACCAAGGTGTCGGAGATATGAGCAGTTTTCTTCGTACCTTTAAAGAAAGAATAACTGACTGTAGGTGGCAAGACTGGAATTTTCATGTTCAGAATAGTGACAGGTTTAGTTTCTATAGAACATTTATTGATGTGCATTCTCTGCCAACGTATATGTCAATGACCAAGGACAGGCACTTGAAGTTTGTGATGACAAAATTTAGAGTTGGTGTTTCTGATATTCTTGTTCATCACTGCCGTTATAGACAAGTAAATGCCTCTGGTCTGCTGTGTCCATTATGTCGACAGTCAAGAGAAGATGAAGTACATTTTGCATTAACTTGTCCAGAGTTACAAGATATAAGAGAAAAGTTTATTCCCCCCAAATTTTATACAAGACCTTGCTTATTCAAGCTTATTTTGTTAATGTCATCTGCAAATGAAAACACTGTAAAGCAGTTCGCAGTATTTTTATTCAAAGCTTTCAAACGGCGAAGCATTTGTGCATTGTAATTATTATTATTATTAGTTTTGTAAAGCGACTTTGTTATGTTCATGTATATCCCCCTTCTGAGGGGCCAAGGCCTGTAAGAATAAAACATCTGAATCTGAATCTCACACACACACACACAAGCGTGTGTGTGTGTGTGTGAATCATGTACTCCTTAATCCTGTGTGCCTATGCTTTTCCCCCCTCCTTTTCCCCCATTTTCATTTTTTGTGCTTTTTTTGCTTTTAGATTCAATTGTATGATTTAGCTTAGCAAGGACAGAAGACTGTT
>JAMYXO010002211.1:0-24892 GCA_033310375.1 Conus canariensis
GGGGGGGGGGGGGGGGGGTTGTGGGGGGGGGGGGGGGGGGGGGGTGGGGGGGGGGGGGGGTGGGGGGTGTTGTGGGGGGGGTGGGGGGGGGGGGGGGGGGGGGTTGGGGGTGGGGGTGGGGGGTTTGGGGGGGGGGTGTGGTTGTTTGGGTTGGGGTGTGTGTTGGGTGGGGGGTGGGGTGGTTTTGGTGTTGGTTTGGTGGTGGTGTTTGTGGGTGTGTGGTTGGTTTGTGTGTGGTGGGTGGGGTGTTTGGGTGGGGTTGGTTGTGGGGGGTGGTTGGGGTGGGGTGGTTGGGTGTTGGGTGGGGGGTTGTGGTGGGTGGTGGTTGGGGGGTGTGGGTGGGTTGGGTTGGGTGTGTGGGGTTGTGGGTTGGGGGGGGGTGGGTGGTTGGTGGGTTGGTGTGGTGTTTGTTGTGGTTTGGGGGGGTGTTGGTGGTGGGGTGTGGTGGTTGTGGGGGGGTGGGTGTGGGGGGGGTTTGGGTGGTTGTGGGGGGGTGTGGGTGGTGGTGGTGGTGGGGTGGGGGTGTTGTGTGGGGTGGGGGTTTGGGTGGGGGTGGGGGTTGGGGGGGTGGGTGGGGTTGGTTGGGTGTTGTGGGGTGGGTGGGTGGGGGGGGGGTTTGGGGGGGTTTGGGTTGGGTGTTGGGGGGGGGTGTGGGGTGGGGTTGGTTTGGTGGTGGTTGGGGTGGTTGTTGTGTGGGGTTGGTGGGGGGGTGTGTGGGGGGTGGGTGGTGGGGTGTTGGGGTGTGGGGGTGTGGTTGTGGTGGGGGTGGTGGTGGTTGTTGGTGGTGTTGGGGTTGGTGGGGGGGTGGTGTTGGGGGGGGTTGGTGGTGTTGGGTTTGTTGGGTGGGTTGTGGGTTGGGTGTGGTGGTGGGTGGTTGTGTTGGTGGGGGGTGTGGGGTGTTGTGTTGGGGGGGTGGGGGTGTGGTTTGGGGTTTTGGTTGGGGGTGGGTTGGGGTGTGTGGTTGTGGGGTTGTGTGGTTGGTGGTGTGGTGGGTGGGTTGGGGTTTGGGGGGGTTGGTTGGGGTGGTGTTGGGTGGTGGTTTTGTTGGGTTGGGGGTTGGGGTTTGGGGTGGGGGTGTTGTGGTGTGTGGTGGGTGTTTGTGGGGGTGTGGGGGGTTGGGGGGTGGTGGTGTGTGGGGGGTGGTTTTTGGTGGGGGTTTTTGTGGGGTGGTGTGGGGTGGGTGGGGTGTTGTTGTGTGGGGGGGGGGGTGTGGTGGGTGTGGGTGGGTGGGGGTGGGTGTGGGTGGTGGTGTTGGGGGGTGGTGTGTGGTGTGTGTTGGGTGGGTGTGTGGGTTTGTTTGGGTGGTGGGTGTGTTGTGGGGGTGTGGGGGTTGTGTTGGGTGGGGGTGTGGTGGTGTTGGGGTGGTGTGGTGGGGTGGTTTGTTGGGGTTGGGTGGTTGGGGTTGTTGGGGGTGTTGTGTTGTGGGTTGGTGGTGTGTTGTGTTGGTGGGTTTGTGGTTGGTGGGGGGGGGGTGGTTGTTTGGTGTTGTGTTGTTTTGGGGGGTGGGTGGTTTGGGGGGGTTGGGGTGTGTTGGTGTGTTGTTGGGGGGGGGTGTTGGGTGGGTGGTGGTGTTGGGTGGGTGGGTGGTGTGGGGTTTGGTTGGGGTGGTGTGGTTGGGTTTGGGTGGGGGGGTGTTGTGGTGTTTTTGGTGGGGTTTTGTGTGAGTTTTTGTGGGGGTTGTTGGGTTTGTGGTTGGGGGGTGTGTGGTGTTGGGTTGGTTGTGGTGGGTTGGGTTGTGTTGGGGTGGTGGGGGTTTGTGGGGTTTGGGTGTGGGTTGTGGGTGGTGGTTTTGGGTGGGTTGGTGGGGGTTTGGGTGGGTGTTGGTTGGGGGGTTGTTTGGGTTGGGGTGTGTGGTTGGGGTGGTGGGTGTTTTGGGGGGGTGGTGGGGGTGTGGGGTGGGGGGTTGGGGGTGTGTGTGGGTGGGGGGGGTTGGGTGGTGGGTGGGTTGGTTTTGGTGGGTGGGTTTGGGGGGGGGTGGGGTGTGTTTGGGTGGGGGGTAGGATTGGTTTGTGGGGGGTTTTTTGGGGTGGGTTTTTTGGGGGGGGTGTGTTTGGGGGGGGGTGGGGTTTTTTTTTGGGGGGGGGGTGTGGTGGGTTTTTTTGGGGGGGGTGGGTTGGTTGGTTTGGGGGGGGTTGGTGGTAAGGGTTTTTTGGGGGGGGAGAGTATTTGGGAAGGTTTTTTTTTGTGGGTTTTTTTTTGGTTTTTTGGGGTTTTGGTTTTTGGAAAAGGGGGGTTTTTTTTTTAAAAGGGGTTTTTTTAGTATTTTGAGAATGGGTTTGTTTAAGTATTTGGGAAAAGGGTTTTTAGTGTAAATTTGGGGGTTTTTTTGGGTTTTTTGGTGGAGGGTTTTTTTTTTAAAGTTTTTTTGGGGGGGGTTTTTTTTGGGGGGAAGGGGGGGGGTTTTTTTAAAGGGGGGGAAAAGGTGGGTTTTTTGGGGGGTTTTTTTTGGGGTTTTTGGTATTTGGGGGGGGGGTTTTTAGGGTTTTTGTGGGGGGGAAATTTATGGGTTTTTGGGGGAAAAGGTTTTTTTTTTAAAAAATTTTAAATTTGGGGTTTTTTTTGGTAGTTTTGGAATGGGGTTTTTTTAAATTGGGGGGTTAAAGGGTTTTTTTTGGGAAGGAGAAAGGAGTTTTTAGTATTGGGAAATGGGGGGTTTTTTTTTTGGTGGGGGTTTTTTGGAAATTTATGGGAAAGGGTTTTGTTTTAAGAAAGAAATGGGGGTTTTTTTTTTTTGTTGGAATGGGGGGGTTTTTTTAAGTATTTTTGGTGGGGTTTTTGGAAAGTTTTTAGGGAAAAATTTTTTTTAAATTTTTGAGTTTGGGGGTTTTTTAAATTGTATGAAATGGATTTTTTGTTATTTTGTTATTTTTTTTAGGGGATAAAATTAAATTTTTTTTTTTTGGGTTTGGGGGGTTTTTTGGGGAGTTTTTGGGAAAAGGGGTTTTTTTATATTAGAAAATGGGGGTTTTTTAGGTAGGGGGAAAAGGGTTTTTTTAAGTATTATGGAAATGGGAGGGGTTGGGGTTTTTGGGTTTTGGGGTGGTTTTTTTTGAAATTTTAAAATGGGTTTTTGGGGGGGGGGGTTTTTTGGGATTTGAGGGGTTTTTAGGGTTTAAAGGGTGGGTTTGTTTAGAATTAAGGGAAAAGGGGTTTTTTTGAATTTTTGGATGGGAGTTTTTTTTTTGGGGGGAAAAGGGATTTTTGGTTTTTTAAAATTTTTTTTTAGGTTTTGGGGGGGGGGGGGGGTTTTTAAAAAATTTTTTTTTTTTTAGTTGTAAAAGGGGGGGGTGTTTTAGGGGGGTTTTTGGGGGGAAGGGGTTTTGTAGGTTTTGGGGTATTTTTAATTTTGGGAATAGTTTTTGAGGTTTTGGGGGTGTTTTAGTATTTAGGGGGTTTTTTGTTTTTTGAGAGAGAAAGGGGTTTTTTGGTTTTTAAAAGGTTTTTTGAATATTATGAAAAGGGGGGGGTTTTTGGGGGTTTTATGGAAAGGTTTTTGGAAGTATGGTATTTGGGAGGGGGGATTTTGGGTATTTTTGGGGTTTTGGGGGGTGTTTTTAAAAATTTGGTTTGGGGTGGGTTTTTAAGTATATGAGAATGGGGTTTTTTTAGGTATAGGAGGATTTTTGGTTATGAGGTATGTGGTTTTGGTGGGTTTGTATGGTATGGATGTGTTTGGTTGGTAGAGGGGTTGGAGTGTGGTGGGTGTTGAGGAGTTGTTAAGTATTGATGTTTTTTTGTATGTAGAGTATTTGATATATGGTATGGGTTTGTTGTAAGTATGTATGAGAATGGTGGGGTTGTTAGAGTATGATAATGGGAGTTTGGGTTGTGAGAGTGTATGAGAATGGGGTTGTTTTGAGATTGGTATAAAGGGAGTTTGTTGTTTAGTATGTGATGGTTGGGTAGAAGGGGATGAGGATGTGTTAGAGATGATGGAATGGAGATTTTTGTGGTATGTAGAGATTGAGTGGTTTGTATTGAGTTTTGTAGGTATTGATTTTGTGATAGAATGGTGAGTATTAGTATGGAGGATTATGTTTGAGAGGATGTGGAGGGAATTTAATGTATGATGGAAGGTATAGAGGTTTGGATGATAGAATGGGAATATAGGTTTTGGGGAGTTTAAGATATGAAGGAGTGTTAATGAGATGGTATTTAATGTAGAGTGAGGTTAGTAGGATTAATATATTAGGTTAGAGAATGAAGTTTTTGGGAATTTATAATGAGGTTATGGAGGTTGAGAGAAGGGTTTTTTGAGGTATGTTGGGAGGATTAGGAGATATTATGATGAGTTAGAGAGAGATTTTGATGATATGGAAGTTAGAGAGAAGAGGATGATATATGGTATTGGATGGGTTGAGAGAATGAAGAATGAGTTATGGATATGAGTTGAGAGATATGAGAATATTTGTTTGTAGAGTTGAGAATGGAGATATAATGGTTTGTAGGTTTAGAGATGTTGTGGAATTATGATGAGTTTGGTAGAGGGTATTATGAGAATGATTGGAATTTATGAGATTGAGATGAGTGAGTTGATATGGAGGTTTTGGGAGGGTTAGAGAGAAGAGGAATAGTAATGATGATGAAGAGTATTAGAGAAAGGAATATAATGAATGGTAGTTGAGAAGATGGATGAAATGATTTGAAGGTATGATGAATGATATGGATTAGAAGAATTAGAATGGGAGTATTTGAAGTATGAGAGAAGAGGAGTATATTGAGATGGAAGGTATGAGAAGGAGATTTTAATATGTATAATGAGGTGTAAGAGTATAGAAGGGGAAATTAATTAATTTTGGAAAGGTTAGAGAGAAGAAGAATTAAATGATGATGGGGAAAGGTTAGTAGAAAAGAGGATATAATGGATATTGGGAAGGTTAAAAGAAGAGGATTATAATGAGATGATAGGTGAGAGAGGAAAGGATAAATGGGAGTTTTGAGGGAATGTTATGGGGAGTAGAGAAAAAGGATGATTGGGTTGGAAAAGAGATAAAGAGAGAATAATGATATGGGAAGGTTTAAGAGAGAATATAATGGGTTTGGATGGATGATTTTGGGATTAAGGAGAGAAAGGAAAGGATTGATATTGGAAAGTTATGAGAGAAGAGAAGTATTGAATGGAAGTTAAGAAGAGTAATATTAATATTATGGTGTAGAGAGAGAATAAATTAGAAGTTTAAAAAATTGGGGAAGTTGGAAAAAAAGAGGAATATAATGATTTGAAGTTGGGGAAGAGGAATATAATGATATGGAAGGTTAGAGAAGAGGAATATAATGGATGATGGAAGGTTGAGAGGAGAAGAGAATATATGATATGGAAGGTTAGAGAGAAGAGGAATATAATGATATGGATAGGTTAGAGAGATAAGAGAATATAATGGGATGATGGAAGTGTAGAAGATGAAGAGGAATGATAATGATGATGGAAGTTTAGATGGGGAGAAGTGGATATAATGATATGGATGGGTGTGAAAGAGGAGGAATATAATGGATTGATGGAGGTTAGAGAGAGAAGAGAATATAAGGGATGATGTAAGGTTGAGAGAAGAGGAATTAATGGATATGGAAGGTTGAGAGAGAAAAGGAATAAATGGATATGGAAGGTTAGATAAGAAGAGGAAATAATGATATGGAAGGGTTAGAGAAGAAGAGGAATATAATGATATGGAAGGTTAGGAAGAGAATATAATATATGAAGTTAAGAGGAATATAATGATATGGAAGTTGAGAAGAGGAATTAATGATATGGGAAGGTTGAGAGAGAAGAGGAATAAATGATATGAAGGTAAGAGAGAAAATATAGAAGTGAAGAAAGAGATATAATGATATGGAAGGTGTAGGAAAGAGAATATAATTATATGGAAGGTATAGAGAAGAATATAATGATATGGAAGTTAGAGAGAGAGATATAATGATATGGAAGGTTAGAGAGAAGAGAATATAATGATATGGAAGGTTGAGAGAGAGAAGAGGAATATAATGATATGGAAGGTTGAGAAGAGAAAGGAATATAATGATATGGAAGGTTAGAAGAAGAGGAATATAATGATATGGAGGTATAGAGAGAAGGAATATAATGAATTGGAAGGTATGAGAAGAGGATATATGAATGGAGGAGTTTAGAGAGAAAGGATTAATGATATGAAGGTTAGGAGAAGAGAATATAATGGATAGGAAGTTAGAGAGAAGAGGAATATAATGATTATGGAGGTTAAGAGAGAGAAGTATATATGAATTGAGTTATAGAGAAGGATGAATATAATGATATGTGAAAGGTTATAAGGATAGAGTGAAGAATATAATTGATATGGAATGTTAGAGAGAGAGAATTAATGATATGTAGGTATAGAGAAAGAGAATGATATGATATGTGAGGTAGAGGAAAGGAATGATAATGATATGAAGGTTAGAAGAGGAATGATAATGATTGTAAGTTATAGAGAAGAGGAATTATAATGGGTATGAAGTGTAGAGAAAAGAAGAGGAATGTATGAGATGGTAAGTAGAGAAGAGAATTAATGATATGGAAGGTTAGAGAGAAGAGAATGATAATGATATGGAAGTTAGAGAAGAAGAGGAATATAATGGAATATGGAAAGGGTTTGAGAAGAAGGGGAAAATTATTATGGAAGGTAAGAAGTAGTGGGAAAATAATGGATATGGATTGAAGAATGAGAATAAATATTTTGATAGGTATGAGGGAAGAGGGGGAAAATAATATATATGGGGTTGAGAAGAAGAATAAAATGATTTATGGGGAGAGAGATAGGTATGATAATGATAGGGAAGGTATAGAGTGGAAGAGGAATAAATGATAGGAAGGTTTTGAAGAGAAGTGGAGATATATGATATGGGGAATTAAGAGAAAGGATTTTAATGATAAAGGGGGATGGTTAGAAGAGAAGAGGAATTAAGGTATGGAAGGTTAGAGAAAGGAATATTATGTGTGGGTTGTGAAAAAAAAATTTTAATGATATGGAAAGTGTAGGGAAGAGAAATAATGTATTTGGGAAAGGTTTTAGAAAGATAAAATGATTAGGGGATTGGAAAGGATATAATATGGGGTATAAGAAGAAGAGAAATTTTTTTATGGAAAGGTTAGAGAGAAAAGGATATAATTTATGGAAGGTATGAAAAAGAAATAAGATTGGGAAGGGTTTTGGGGAAGAGGGAAATTTTTGATATTGAGTTAGGGAGAAGAGGGAAAATTATATTATGGAAGGGGTTGAGGAAGAGGGAATGAAAAATTGGAAGGTTGGGGAAGAGAAGGGTTAAATTTAAGGTGAGAGAAGAGGAATTTTTATGAAAGGGAAAGGGGTTTAAAGATAAGGGGGTATAATATTTTGAAGTTAAAAAGAAAGGGAATATAAAATATGGAAGGGTGTAGAGAGAGAAGAGGAATTGGAAGGTATGTATGGTGTGTGATGAGAATTAGTTTGGGGATATGGAAGGTTGAGAGTTAGATAGGGTATTTTTATTTGGTTGGGGAGAGATATTGTGGTTTTTGGGGGGGGGGGGGGGGGGGTGGTTTTGTAGGTTTTGAGTGAGTTTGTTTTTTATGTATTTGGGTGTTGTGTGTGGTTGTGGATTTTTAGATATGATGTTGTGAGATTGAAATATATGTTTTGGTGGGTTGGAGGTGTAAGGTTGATTATGTTTGGGTAGTTGTGTGTTTGTGGTTGTTTTTGTTATGGTTGTTTGAGTGTTGTTATGTTTATTTAGGGGAAGGTTTGAGTATTTTGTTTTTTAGATTTGGAAGGTGTGAGAGAGTTGTGGAATTTTTATGATTGGAATTGTAGAGATGATTTTGGTATTTAATGATATTTGATGGGTTGAGTTGAGGTTAGTATGTGGTTGGTTTTTTTTGTAGTAGTATTTTTATGTGGGTTTGGGGGGATGTTGTGGTAGTGTTTGTTTATGGTAGGTAGTGATTGTGATTTGATTGTTATTGTAGTATGTGAATTTGGTTTATATTGAATGGAAGGTTTGTGGATTAGGAATATAATGATATGGGAAGGTTAGATGATGAGGTTTATTATATATGGGAAGTAGAGATAAAAGGGAGAAATAGTGTATAGTTTAGATGGTAGGTTTGAGTGAAGAGAATTTAGAAGGGGGATTATGGAAGGTAGAGAGATGTTGTGTTTGTTTATGGATATGGGTAATAGGGTAGAGAGAGAAGAGGAATATTTTGATGGGTGAGAGGTAGTAGAAAAGAGGAATATAATTTGATGGGGAAGGTATTGAAGATAGAGGAATATAATGATATGGAGGTTAAGAGAGAAGAGGAATATAATGATATGGAAGTTAAGAGAGAGAAGTGGAATATAATGAATGGGAGTATGGATAGAGAGAGAAGAGAAATAATGATGATGGGAGGGTTAGAGAAAGTGGAATATAATGATATGGTAGGTTAGAGTGGAAGAGGAATTTAATGGGGATATGGAAGGTGTAGAGAGAGAAAGAATTATAAGGGATATGGAAGATTGAGAGAGAAAGAGGAATATAATATTATGAAGGGTGGGTTGAGGGAAGAGAATGATAATGGGATGATTGGGAAAGGGTTGAGAGAGAAAGATGAATGGTAATGGGATATGAAAGGTTGAGAGAAAGGAATTAATAATGGATATGGGAGGTTAGAGATATAAGATGAATATAAAGGATGATGGGAAGTTAAGAGAGAAGAGGAATGATAATGAATGATGGGGTTATGTTGGAGAGAGAGAAGAGGAATATTAATGATATGGAAGGTTAGAGAGAGAAAGGAAATAATATGGATAATGGATGGGTGTAGAGGAGAAGAGGAATATGAATGATATGGAAGGTTAGAGAGAGAAGTGGAATGTAAAAAATGATATGAGGTTATGAGAAAGAGGAAATAATAGATTTGAAGTTATGAGAAGAGTTTGATTAATGGATAGGGAAGGTTTAGAAAGAGGAATATAATGATTGGAAAGGTTGGGAGAAGAGGAAAATATATTGTATATGGGGAAGTTAAGAATAGGATATATATATTGTTTATGGTAGGTAAGAGTAGAAATATAATGATTATGTGAAGGTTTGGAAAAGAGGAATATAATGGATATGGGAAGGGTTAGAGAAGAGGAATATAAGTTAGGGAAGGTTAGAGAGAGAAGAGGAATATATGATATGGATGGTTAGAGAGAATGAGAATATATATGGATATGGAAGGGTTAGATAGATAAGAGGAATATATGATATGGGAAGGTTGTGAGAAGAGAATGAGAATTATTTGATGGATATGGAGAAGGATTTGATAGAAGTAGAGAAGAGGAATATAATGATATGGGAGGAAGTATTGGGTGGAAGGAATGGATTTGTTGATTGAGTTGGAAGAATTGTGGAAGTTAAGAGGTTTGGAAGGTATGATAAGTTAGATTGTGGTTGGATTGATGGAATAAAAGGGAAATTTTGGGGTTGGGGGTATAGAAAGTAGGGAAGTTTGAATGGGGTTAGGGAAAGGTTGGAAGGTTGGGGGTTATAGATTAAGAGAAGAAGGATTTGAAAGGTTAGAAAAGGAATATAGGATTGGAGTTTTGGGTTTGTGGGTTTGGGGATATTTGGATGTTGGGGTTTGTTGGGGTTGGGTTTGTTGGGTATGGGGGGGTTGTAGTTGGTGGGGTTTAGGGTTTAAGGGAAAGGAATATGGGTATGAAAAATGGGTTGGAGGGTTTTTTGGTAAAAATTTGTTGATTAGAGAGAGTATTTGTTGAGTGGTGTTGAAGAGTATAAATGGGATATTGGGGGAGGTTGTTGGGAAAAAGAAAAAAGATAGGATATTGAATGGGTTAGAGAAGAGGAATATGGGTGGATTGGGGGGGATGAGTAGAGGAAAGAAATAATGATTGGGGGTTGAAAGAGAAATAATTATGGATGGTTGGGGAAATTAGTGGAAGGTAAGAAAGGGTATATTTGAGGTAAAGAGAGGGGAAAAAGATATGGTGGTTAAAGAGGATATTGATATAAGATTGGGAGAAAAGGGGTGTGAGAGATAGGTTGATAAAGGTGTTGGGAAGGGATTATGTGGGGTTTTGGTAAGGATTATGTTGGATGGGGTAGAGAGAAGGGATTATATTGGAAGTGGAGAGAGAAAGAAAATTTTGGAATGGGATGGTGTAGAGAGAATATATAGTTTTGTTTGTATGGGGTGAGAAGTTTGTTGGAAGAAAGTAAAGGATTTAGAAGTTTTAGGAAATTAAGGGGGAAGGGAGAGAAGAAAATATAATTGGGAAAAATTTAAGGGGTTGGGGAAGGAATTATAATGAGGGGATTTATTGGGGGTTAGGAGAGGATATAATGATAGGGTGAGAGGAAAAAAGAGGGAAATATGGAGTAGGGGGAGAAGAGGTAAAGGGAAAAATGGATATGGAGGTTGAGAAAGAGAATAATGAGGTGGTTTAAATTATTGGGTTTGGGGAGTAAAGAAGGAATTATAATTGGATAGATAGAGAGGGAAAATATTAATGGAGGGGGAAGAGGATTTTTGGATAGGGTGAGAAAGAGAATTTTATGTTGGGAAAGGGTTTTGGGAGGAAAGGATTGGGGGGATGAAAGAGGTTTTTAGGAATTGGGAAGGATTAGAGGGGTGGAGAATAATGTTGGGGTTTAAAAGAAAAGAGATTGGTATGGAAAAGGTGGAGAGAGAGAAGGATTAGATATGGAAGGGGGGAAAGGATTGGTTGGAAGTTGGGAGGGGATTGTGGTTGGGGAGAAGGGAGGAAATAAGGGGGTTAGGGTTTTGATGGGAGGTTAGGGATGTGGGTTGGGGTGAAGGGGTATTGAAGGAAGGTTAGAAAGGATGTTATGTTTGGGGAGGGATAGAGAGAGAGAGGATAATGATATGGGTTAGGAGAAGAGTATATTTATGGAAGGTTAAAAGAATAGGAATATAAGATTGGAGGTTGAGAGAGGGGAATATATTGAAGGGTGAGAGAGAAGGGAATTAATGAGGAAGTTAGAGAAAGAATGGATATAAGATATGGGTTGGAAAAAGAGGATATAGATATGGTTGTGGAGAGGGATTTTTAGGGGAAGGTTAGAAGAGGAGAGGAATTAAGGATGGATGGTAAAGAAGATTAAGGGGAAAGGGAAGGTTTAAAAAAGTGTAATAATGGGATGGGGGAGGGAAAATGGTAGAGATGAGAGAGAGGTTTATGTTGGATGGTGAAAGGATTAATGGAATTGGGGTTGGAAGGGATTTGTTGAATTGAAGAGAAAGGAATTTAAGGTTAAGAGGGGGTTGGAGAAGTTGAGGTTGAATGGTAGAGGTGGATAAAATGTTAGGAAGGATTTGATTTAAGGTTGGGAAGGGTTTGAAGAGGATGGAGGAATTTGGGATTTAAGTTAGAGAAAATTTGATTGGGGTTAGAAAGAAAATTTATGGAGGATTTGGGGGTAGGGTTAAGGGTGATTTTGTGGGTTGAGAAAGGAATTGATTGGGGGGGAAAGGGATTAGAGGGATGAAGATGTAAGGTATAGGTAGGAGAAATTTGAATGAGGTTGGAGGGAATTAGATTGGAATTTGAAAGGATTAATTAGGATGAGGAGATATTTGTTAGTAGAAGATATAATATATTGGATGGTGTTAAAATATATAGAGATTATATGGATGTAGGAGTTATAGATAATTATGGAATGAGAAAGGTATTTGGTTGAAGGTTATATGATGGAAGATTGGAGTGATATTGGGAAGGTTAAGAGAGAGAAATTATTATATAGAATGAGGATTTGAAGTTATAAGGTTAAGAGAAGAGGATATATTGGATTGGATGGTTAAAGATGAGATAATTTAATGGATATGTGGTTGTGAGGATAGTAGGGAAAATGGATATTGATGGGTTGTAGAGAAAGAGGAATATATTGATATGGAGGTTGAGAGAAGAGAATATAATGATATGGGATGGTTGGAAGAGAAGATATATGTATATGAAGGTTGAGATGAGGAGGAATTTAATGTGATTGGTGTTGAGATAAGGTATAGTTGGGTTAGAGGAAATGATTATGTTTGGATGAGATGGTTGAAGTTTATATGATGAGAAGGGTGATATAAATGTGAGATAAATAAGAGATATGTATGATGGAAATGTATGAGAGAGTTAGAATAGGAATGATTTGAGGTATGGGTTGAAGGTATGATGAGGATAAGTGGAAAAAATAATATTGGAAGGTTGAGAGAGAGGAATATAATGATATGGATGGTTTAGTAGAAAGAGATAATATGTTGGTAGGAAGGTTGGGGATAGAGAAGATTGGATATTGGATAGGGGATTAGAAAATGGTATGATAATGATATTGGATAGGGTGTAGTTAGAGAAGATAATGATATTTGATGGTGTAAGAAGAGATATATGATTTGGATGTAGAGAAGAGGTATTTGATTGAATATGAAGATGGAATAATTGAGGTTAGAGGAGAAGAGTAATATAATGGGATATGGAAGGTTATAGAGAGAAGAGGAATATATGAATAGGGAAGGTTAAGAGAGAAGAGAATATAATGATTTGGAAGGTGTTAAAGAGAAGAGATATGGTAGATTTGATGATTATGGAATGGTGTAGAAAGAAGAGGAATATATTGATATTGAAGGTTTGAAGAGAAGAGAATATAATGATATGGAAGGAGTAGAAGAGATAAGAGGAATATAATGGATATGGAAGTTATGAGAAGAGAGAATATAATGATATGGAAGGTAGAAGAGAAAGAATATTATGATATGGAAGGTTAGAGAGAGAATATAATGATATGGAATGGTTAAGAGGAAAGAATATATTGTAAGGTTGGAAAAGAAGAGGGGAAAATAATTGAGATGGAAGAGGTTATAGTAGAGTGAGAAGAGAATATAAGTGATGATGGGAGGTTAGAGAAGGGAATTTTAATGTATGGTTAGTGGAGAAGAAGAGAAATATATATGGAGATTGAAGAGAAGAGGAAATTTTTGATATGGGGGTTAAGGATAGGGTGATAGATATGAAAGGTTAGGGAAGAATGAGAATTGAATGGGAAGGGTTTGAGGAGAAGAGAATTATAATATATGGAAGGTTAAAAGAAGGGAATATAATGGGTATGGAAGGTTGAGAGAGAATGTGGGAAAGATATGGAGGTTAGAAAGAAGAGGAATATAATGATTGGGAAGGGTTAGAAGAGAAGAGGGAAAATATGATATGAAGTTGAGAGGAAAGGATATAATTATTTTGGAAGGTTAGAGAAAAAGAGGAATAAATGATATGGGGAAGGTTAAGAAGAGTAAAGGATATTGGAATTGGAAGGTTTAGTAGAAAGAGGATATAAAGGATGGTGAAGGTAGGAGAATGGAATTATAATGGATGAGGAAGGTTAGAAGATAAGATTAGGAAATGAAAAATGGTAAAGAGGTTAGAGAAAAGGAATTTAATTGATATGGGAAGTTAGAAGAGATGATAGAGGATTTTTGGAGGGTAATAGGAGGAATATAATTTAGTGGAGGTAGAGAAAAAGAGGAATATAATGGGTTATGGAAGTTAGAAGAAGAGGAATATAATGATATGGGAATTGAGAGAGGAAGGGAATTAATATTGGGAGGTGAGAAAGGGAAAAAATGGGGTGATGGGGAAAGGTAGAGAAGAGAATATAATATATGGAAGGTGAGAGAGAAAAGGAATATAATGATAGGAAGGTTGGAGAAAGGGAAAAATAAGGGGTTAGGGGAAGAAGAGGAATATGATTTTAATGGAAGGTTAGAGGAGAAAGGAATATAATGAGATAGGAAGGTTAAGAAGAGAGGGAGAATATTTATATTTTAAGGTAGAGAGAAGAGGAAGTATGGAGATATATGGAAGTTGGAGAAGGGAATTTAAGGGATATGGAAGGTTTTAGAAGAGAATAATATAATGGGATAAAAAGGTAGGTTAGGAGAGAAAGAATTATATGATAGGGGAAGTTGAGAGGAAATAATGGAAGGAAAGTTTATGGAAAAGATGGGGGTTGGAGAGGTAGTGAATGATTATGATGGGAAGGTTAAGAGAGAATTAGGATGGTTATGGGAATTGAAGAGGAGAAGAGGAAAATATTATGATGGGAAGTTAAGAGAAGAGAATGATAATGGATGTGGGAAGGTAGTGGGAAAAGAAATTTTTATGGATTGGAAGGTATTGGGAAAAAGGGGGGAATAAATAGAATTATAAAAAATGGGTTGGAAAGGGTTAGAGGAAAGAGAATAAGATAAAGATATGAGGAAAGGTAAGAAGAGAAGAAAGAGGGAAAAGAATTTATTTGGGAGGTTAGAAGAAGAGGATATAATGATTATGGAAGGTTTTGGAGGAAAAAGGAATATAATGATATGGAAAGTTAGAGAGAGGGAAAAATATGGGATTTAGATGATATGGAAGGTTTATGGAGATGAGAGGGAAAAAAGTAATTTGATATATGGAAGGATAGAGAGAGATATAAAGGAAAGGGAAGGTTATAGGAAAGGAATGTATGATTATGGAGGGTTTTAAGAGAAGAGGAATGTTATGATTAAAGTTAGAGAGGAGAAGGAATATAATGATATGAAAGGATAAAGAAGAAAAATATAATGATGGAAGGTTGGAAGAAAGGAAAATAATGATAGGGGGGGTTAGAGGAAAGAGAATTATAATGAGGAAAGGTTTTAAGAAGAGGAATATAATGGATATGGAAGTTTGGGAAAGGAAGATATGGGGTATGGAAGGTTAAAAGAAAAAGAGGAATATAATGTATGAAGGTTATAGAGAAGAGGAATTATATGATGGAAGGTTTAGAGAGAAGAGGAATATAATGGGTATGGAAGGTTAGAGAGTAGAGAATATAAGGGTATGGAAGGTGAAAATAAGAGGAATATAATTGATATGGAAGGTTAGAAAGGGAAAGGAATTAATGATTGAAGGTTAAGAGAGAAGGAATATAATGAGATGGAAGGGGGTTTGAGAAGAAAGGATATATTGATATGGAAGGTTAGAGAGAGAAGAGGAATATAATGATATGGAAAGGTTAGAGAAGAGGAATATAATGATATGGAAGGTAGAGAGAAGAAGAGGAATGTATATGATGGAAGGTTAGAGAGAGAAGGAATATAATGAATGGAGGTTTAGAGAGAGGAGAATTATTGATTATAAGGTTTGAGGAAAGAGATGAATGAAGAGGTTGGGAGGGGTTGGTTGAGAGGAGTATGAGTTTTGTAGAGGATTTGGAATGGTTTTAGGGAAGGAAAAAATGGGTTGTTGAAGGTATAAGAAGAGGAATTTATATTGGAAGTGTAGGGGAAGATGGAATATTATGATTTTGGAGGTTAAAGAGAGAGAAAATAAAGATATGGGGGGGTTTAAAAAAGAAGAGGAATGTTGGGATTGGGGAGGTATAGAGAAGAGGAATATAATGAGATGGAGGTTAGAGAGAAGAGGAAAAGTATTGATAAAGGAAGGTTAGAGAGAGATAGATGGAATATAGTATTATGGGAAGGTGAGAGAGAGAAAGGAATATAAGGAAATGGAGGTTGAAGAGAAGAGGGAATGTATGTTGGGGAAAGGTTAGAGAAGAAAGGGAATGAATGTTTTGAAGGGTTAGGGAGGGAGGAAGAGGAATATTATGGGAATGGGGGTTAGAGAGAGAGGAATATAAAAGGGTATTGGAAGGGGTTTTAGAGAAAGAGGAATGGGAAGGGGTATGGGAGGTTTGAGTGAGAAGAGGGATAATGGGATATTTTGGAAGTTGAGAAGAAAGGAATTAATATGAGAGTTTAGAGGGAGAGGATTTTGATATATGAAGGGGGGAAGAAAAGTGAATGTAATGGATTTGGGGTTGAGAAGAGAAGAGGAATATTGGATTTGGGGAAGGGTTAGAGAGAAGGGAAAGTAGATTGGATGGAGGGGTTAAAGGAGATATGAATAAGGGTGTTTGGGGGAAGTTGAGAAGGAGAGGAATATAGGGTTTGGGAATGTAAAATGAGTTTGAAAGGAAATTTGGGTTGATTGGTTGGAGGGAGTGAATTAATGGTTTTATGGAAGGTTTAGAATGAAGATTTAAAGGAAAAGATGGAAGGTTAGAGGATGAAGTGGTTGGTGAGAAAGTGTTGTGGAAGGTTAGGAAGGAATAAATTGGGGGATGGGAAGGGGGAAGAAGGATTTTAATGAGATGGGAGGTTTAATTTTGTTTTTGGGATGGGTGGGGGGGGTTTTTTGGGGGGAAGGGATTGGGTTTTGGGGGGGGGGGTTTTTTTGGGGGAGGGGGTGGGGGTATGGTGGGGTTTTGGGTTTTTTGGGTTTTGGGGGGTTGGGTTTTTGGGAAAAGGGGGGGGGTTTTAGGATTTTTGGGGTGGGGTTTGTGGGGTTTTGTTTTTTGGGTTTTTGTTTGGGGGTTTTTGGGGTGGGTTTTTTGGGTTTTGGGGGGGGGGGGGGGGGGGTTGTTGTTTGGGGGTTTTTTTTGGGGGTTTTGGGGGGGGTTTGGGTTGGGGGGTTTGGGTGTTGGGGTTTTTGGTTGGGGGGGTTTTGGGGGTTGTTTTTTGGGGGGGTTGGGTTTGGTGGGTTTTGGGGGGGGGGTGGGTTTTGGTGGGTTTGGGGGGGTTTGTTTGGTTTTGGGGGGGGTTTGTTTTTGGGTTTTTGGGGTTTGGGGGGGGGGGGGGGGGGTTTGGGGGGGGGGTTTGGGGGGGGGGGGTTTTGGGGGGGTTTTTTTTGGGGGTTGGGGGGGGGGGTTTTAAAAAAAAATTTTTTTTGGGGGGGGGAAAAAAGGGGGGGGGTTTTTTGGGGTTTTGGGGTTTTTGGGGGGGGGGGGGGTTTGGGGGGTTGGGGTGGTTGTGGGGGGTGGGTGGGGTGTGTGGGGTGTGTGTGGGTGGGGTGGGTTTGGTGGGGGGGGGTGGGGGGTGTGGTGGGTGGGGGGGGTGTGTGGGGTTTGTGTGGTTGTGTGGTGTGGGGTGGTGGGGTTGGGGGGTGGGGGGTGGTGGTTGGGGGGGGGGTTGGGGTGTGGGGTGGGGTGTGTTGGGTGGGGGGTGGGTGTGGGTTTGGGTTTGGGGGGGTGTTGGGGTGGGTGTGGGGGTGTGTTTGGGGGTGGTTTGGTGTTGGGTTGTGTTTGGGGGGTGGGTGGTTGGGGTTGGGGGGTGGTTGGTGTGGGGTGTGGTGGTGGGGGTGTGGGTGGGGTGGGGTGGGGGGTTGGTGTGGGGGGTTGGGGGTGGGGGTGGGGGGTTTGTGGTTGGTGGTGTGTGGGGGTGTTGGGGTGTGGTGTGGTGGTGGGGGGGGGGTGGTGGGGTGTGGTGTGTTGGTTGGGTGGGTGGGTTGGTGGGTTGGGGGTGGGGTGGGGTGTTGGGTGGGGGTGGGGGTGGGTGTGGTGGTGGGGGGGTGTTGGTGGGGTGTGGGGTGGGTGGGGTGGTGGGGTTTTGGGTGTGGGGGGTGGGGGTGGGGGTTTTTGGGGTGGGGGGGGGTGTGGTGTGGGGGGGGGGTGTGTTGGGTTGGGGGGTTTGTGGGGGGGGTTGGGTGTGGGGGTTGGTGGGTTGGTGGGGGGGGGGGGTGGGTTGGGTGGGGGTGGGGTGGGGGGGGGGGGGGGGGGGGGGGGGGTGGGGGGGGGGGGGGGGGTGGGGGTGGGGGGGGGTTTGTGGTGGTGGGGGGGGTGGGGGGGGGGGGGTGGTGGTGGTGGGGGTGTGGTTGGGGGGGTGTGGTGGGGGGGGGGTGTGGGTGGGGGGGGGGGGGGTTGGGGGTTGGTGGGTGGTGGGGGGTGGTGGGGGTGGGTGTGTTGGGGTGGGTGGTGGGGTGGGTGGGGGGGGTGGGGGGGGGTGGTGGGTGGGGGTGGGGGGGTGTGGGGGTGGGTGGGGGTTGTGGGGGGGGGGGGTTGGGTGGTGGTGGTGGTGGGTTTGGGGGGGGGTTGGGGTGGGGGGGGGGGGGGGGTGGGGGTGTGTGGTGGTTGGTGGTGTTGGGTGTTGGGGTGTGTGTGTTGTGTTGTTTGGTGGGTGGGTTTGGTTGTGTGGGTGTGTGGGTGTTTGTTGGGTTTGGTGGGTGTGGGGGGGTGTTTGTGTGTTGGGTTGTGGGTTTGGTGTGGTTGGTGTGTTGGGTGTGGTGGTGGGGGTTGGTTTGGGGGTTTGGGTGGGTTTGTGGTTTTGTGTTGGGGGGTTGGGGGTGTTGGGTGTTTGGGTTGGGTTGGGGTGGTGGTTGTGGGTTTGTGGGGGGGGTGGTGGGTGGGTGGTTGTTTGGTGGGTTTGGTTTTGGGGTTTTTGGGGTGTGTGGTGTTTGGGGGGTGTTGGGGTGTTTGTGGGGGTGGGGTTTGGGTTTGTGTTTGTTGTTTGGGGGGTTGTTGGTGGTGGGGTTTGGGTTTGGGGGTTGTTGGTTTGTGGGTGGGTGGGGGTTGGTTGTGTGGGGGGGTGGGTTGTTTGTTGGTTGGGGTGGGGTTGGGGGTTTTGTTTTGGGTGTTTGTGGTGGTAGGGGTGGTGGATGGGGGGGTGGGGTTTTGTGTGGTGGGTTTGGGTGGTTGGGTTGGTGGGGTGGTGTTGGTTGTGGGTTGTTGTTGTGGTGTTGGGGTGGGGGTGTTGGTGGTTTGGTGGGTTGGGTGGGTGTGTTTGGTTTGTGGTGGGGTGTTTGGTGGTGTGTGGGGGGTTTGTGGTGGGTTGTTGGTTTGTGGTATGTTTGGGTTGGTTTGTGGGTTGGTTGGGGGTTTGGGTGTTGTTGTGGGTTTTGGGTTGGTGGGTGGTTGTGGGGTGGTGGTGGGGTTTTGTTTTGGGGGTGGGTGTTTGTTGGGGTGTTTGGGTTTGTGGGTGGGTGGGTTGGTGGTGGTTGGTTGGGGGGTGGGGGTTGGTGGTGTGGTGTTGGGGGTTGTGTTGTGGTGTTTGGGGGTGGGTTTTGTTTGGGGTTTTGGGGGGTGTTGGGTTGGTGGGGGGTGTTTTTGGTTGTTGGGGTGGTGGGTGTTGTTGGTGGTGGGTTTTGGGTTTGGTGTGTTGGGTTTTGTTTGGGTTGTTGGGGGTGTTTGGGTTGGTGGTTTGTTGTGTGTTGGGGGTGGGGGGTTTGTGGTGTTGGGGTGGTTGGTGTTGGTGGTGTTTGGGGGTTTGTTGGTGGGTTTGGTTGGGTTGGGGTTTGTGTTGGGTGGGGTGGTGGGTTTGGGGGTGGGGGGTGTTTGGGGTTGTTGGGGGGTGGGTGTGTTGTTGGGTTGGGTGTGTTTGGGTTGGGGGGGGTGGTGGTGGGGTTGTTTGTGGGTTGGTGGGGGGTGGGTTTGGTTGGTTTGGGGTTGGTTGGGGGGGTGTTGTGGGAAGATGAATTATAATGATATGTGAAGGTTGAGAGATATAGAGGAATATAATGTTATGGGGATGGGGGGTAAAGAGAGATGATGAATATAAGTGATGATGGAAGGTAGAGAGAAGAAAGTGGAATGATAATGGGGATATGGAAGGGTGTAAGAGAAAGGGAATGATTATGATTTTGGAGTGTGTAGATATAGAAGAGGAATATTTATGTGATATGGAAGGGTAGAGTGAGATTAAGAGGATGTTGGATTAGGGGGAAGGGGTAGATGTTGATGGTTATTTATTGGGGAATGTTGTGTTGGTGTGGAGAGGATGTTTTGTTTTGGGGATTTTTGGGTAGTGGAATGATGATGGATAGTGTAGGTATGGAGAATGTGAATATTATGGGGGAGTGGGTAAGGTTGTGTGATAGTGGTGTATAAGGAGTTGGTTGGTAGGTGTGTATTGAGGTTTTGATATGTTAGGGTAATGGGGGGTTAGTGGTATTTTTATGGTGTGGGTTGGGGTAGTGATGTGGTATTTAATGTATGATTGGAAGTGTTGTGTGTGATTGTGGTTGTTGTTGTGTGGTTGGTTTGAGTGAGAAGTGGTATATTATTTTGGTGTGGTATAGTGTTTTGAGAGTATGATTAGAATGTTTTGGGTGGTGAGTGTAGAGTATGTATTATTGATTAGGATATGGGGAAGGTTTGTAGAGATAGTGGAATTTATAGATGGTTGGTTTTGTGGGATAGATAGGTTTTTAATATGTGGTATGGTAGTGATGTTTGTGGAATTTAAGATATGGATGGTTGGGAGATGTAGAGAAAGGAATAGAATGATATGGGAAAGTTAGAGAAGAGAATAGGAATATAAGGATTTGGGGAAAGGTATAAGATATGAAGATGTGAATATAATGATGGGGAAGGTTTAGAGAGAGAAGTGGAATGATTATGGTTGTTGGGGAAGTGGTGTTTGTTGATGTGGAATATATTGGATATGGAAGTGTAGAGAGAGAAGAGGTATGAAATTATGAATGATGGGTAGGGTTAGAGAGAGAAGAGAATATAAATGATGTATGGGGAGGTTGTAAAGAAGAATGATATGGGGATAATTTGATGGAGGGAAGGTCGTTGGAGAGAGAAAAGGAATATTTTGGATATGGGGTAGGTGTTGAGAGAGAGAAGTGGTATATTAATGGATGTTGGGAAGGGTTAGAGAGAGAAGAGGAATGATTATGGGGATGATGGGAAGGGTATGGAGAAGTGGAATATTTGGGGGGGATTAGAATGGTTAAGAGAAGATAAGGAAATATAATGATATGGGAAGGGGTGTGAGAGAGAGACAATGGAATGATAAATGGAATTTGAGAAAGGTTTTAAGAAGAGAATGATAATGATATGGAAGGTATTGAGAAAGGAATATAATGATGATGGGGAAGGGGTTGAGAAGAGAAGAGGAAGGATAATGAATGGAAGGTTAGAGAGAGAAAGAGGATATAATGATATGTGAAGGTTATTAAGAGAGAGTATGAGGAATTATTATGGGGATATGGGAGGGTGATGAGAAGAGGGGAATGATAATGATATGGGGAAGGGTGATAGAGAAGATTGATGGAATGTAATGGGATGAGGATAGGTGTAAGAGAGAGATTGAGGATATTATTATGGATAGGGGAAGGTTGAGGAGAATGGAATATAATGAGTTGGAAAGGGTATAAAGAGAGAAAGAGGAAATTTAATGATATGGAAGTGTGAGAGGAGAATGGTATGATAAGTGTTGATATAGTTGAGAGATAGTGATGAGATAATATAATGGGGGTTATGAGATGGTTGAGAGAGAGAAGAGGAATGATTATGGGGATGTATTAAGTGGGGAGAGAGAGAAGTGTAATGGTAATGATGGATGTGAGAAGGTTAGAGAGAGAAGTAATATTATGGGATGATGTGAAGGTTGTGTGAATGGATTATGTTTATGGGGGATGATGGATTAGGGTGTAAGAGTAGAGAGAGAGAGAATGTAATGAGAGGAAGGGTTAGTGGAGAGGTAATATAATGTATGAATGGTATTAGAAGAGTTTGATGTGTGATGTGAAGTGAAGGATTATGTTAGGGATGGTTTTGTGTTGTGTTGGTTTGTGGTGGTAGGTTGTTGTAGTTATAGTAGGTCTATAATTGGATGTGGGGGGTTGGTTTGTATAGATAAGAGGTATTTTAATGGGGTTATGGTAGGGTTGAGATAATAGGAGGTATAGATAATTTGATGAAGGGTGTTGAGAGATTAGAGGATTTTAAGGGATTTGATATGAAGTTAGAGAGTGTTGAGGATAATTATATTGGTGTATGGGTGGGGTAGGGAGATTAGAGGTATGGTTTTGGTTTATGGGGTATGGTGAGAGAAGTGGAAGTATAATGGGATATGGTAGGTTGGGGGTGAGATTAATGGTTATAATATATGGTTGTTTGGAAGAGGTATTTTTAATGGTTGGTTGGGAAGGTGTTGTAGTGATTAGAGGATATGATTAATGGATATGGGATGGGTTGAGTGTTGGATTGTTGAATTAAATGGGATATGGAAGGGTGTTGAGAGAGTTGAGGAAATAATGGATATGGGTAGGGGTTAGAGAGAGAGTGATATTTGGGTGTATGGTAAGGGTTTAGAGTGATGATGTGAATGATTATGATAGGGGTAAGGTTAGGAGATAAAGAATGTATGGGGATATGGAAGTTTGAGAAGTGGAATATAATGATGATGTGAAGTGTTAGAGGAGAGTATTTAATGATATGGGGGAAGGTTAGGGAAGAGGAATATTATGATATGTGAAGGTATGGAGAAGAGGAATATAATGGATTTGAAAGGGTTGGAATGAAGAGGAATTATGTGAATGAAAGGTTGGTGTGAGAGAAGAGGGATGGGGGGATTAGGATATGGGAAGGTTGATAGAGATAGAAGAGGAATATATTGATGATGAAGTATGGTAGAAGAGGAATATAATGGGATATGGAAGGTTGTGTGAGTAAGAGATTTATTATGGTTATGGAAGGTGTAGTGAGAGAAGAGAATATTTTGGATATGGGGAAGGTATGTGAGAAAGAATATAATGATGTTGTAGGTATAGAGAAGAGGAATTTAATGGGGATATGGAATGTTAGAGAGAAGAAGAGGAATTTAATGGATTTTGATGGGGAAAGGTGTAGAGAGAGTGAATAGGAATATTATGGATGATGGAAGGGTAGAGAGAAGAGAGTAAGAAGGAATATAATGAGGATGGGGAGGTTTGATGAAGAGGAATATATGGGATATGGAAGGTTAGAGAGAGATGAGGAATGTAAGATAGGGGGGAAGTTGGAGATAGAAAGTGGAATATAAGGATGGATTGGAAGGTTAGAGAAGTGATATGGATAATGGATATGGGGAGTTGGGTTTTGTGTGTGAAGTGGAATGGTAATGGGGGATGATGGGAAATTTGTTGAGTGTAGAGAGAGTGGGAATATAATGTTTTGAGATGGTTGTGAGAGAGTAATGTGGATATTAGATGATAGATGGGTGTAGAAGAGATGATAAGATAATGGGGGGATAGGGAAGGTTTGTGAGAGATGTGGGATAATTTATGATATGAAGGTTGAGAGAAGTTGTGTTATATTTTGGGGATTATGGAAGGTTTAGGAGAGAAAGGTGTGGAAGGAATATTTGGATGATGGAGGTTAGAGAGAGGTTGAGGTATAGTATGGATATGAGAAGGTGTTAGAGATGAGAAGAGGAATATAATGTTGATGGGTAGGTTTGGGAAAGAGGAATAGATAGGATAGGAAGGTTAGAGAGAGAAGAGAAATATTTATTGGGATGATGTAAGGGGTTAGAGAGAAAGAGAGAAGAGGAATAGAAATGGATTATGGGAAGGTATAGAGAAGAGAATGATAATGATATGGAAGGGTATAGATGAATGAGTAAATAATGGAGATGGAAGGTTAGTGTGAGAAGAGAAGAGAATATCATTGATATGGGAAAATTAGAGAGAGAGAAGAGAATGGATAAGGGGGGGTGATGAAGGGTATTGAGAGAGAGAAGAGGAATAAATGATGATGGAGGGTTAAGAGAAGAGAATGGTATTGGGGGGGATGATTGAAAGGTTAGTGAGAGAAGAGGAATGTATATGGGGATGATGGGAAGGTTAGAGAGAGAAGAGGAATATATTATAGGGTTGGGTTGAGATAAGAGAATGATAATTGTATATGGGAAGGGTATAGAGAGAGAAGTGGAATTTAATGGATATGGGAAGTGTTAGAGGGAGAAGAGGAAATATAATGTGGTTAGGGATAGGTTTATGAGAAGATAGTGGAATATAATGGGAGGATGAGATGGTGGTAGAGAGAGGAAGAGAATGATAATGATTGAGATAAGTTGAGAGAGAGAAGTTAATGTTAATGAGATTATTGAAGGTTAAGAGTGAAAGTAATGATAATGGGGATATGTGAAGGTTTTTGAGAAGTGGAGGAGATATGGATTGGTTGGTTATGAGAGTTGAGAATGTTTATGGATGAGGGGGGTAGGGTGTAGAGGAGAGGAATATAATGATGGATGGGAAGGTAGTTAGAGAGAGGAAAGAGGAATTAATTGATATGGAAGGGTTTAGTGAGATAAGAGGAAGATTATGGATATGGTAGGGTTGAGGAGAAGAGGATTAGATATGATGATTGGAAAGGGGTTAGGAGAGATAAGAGGTATATAATGGATGTGAAGGGTTGAGAGAAAGAAATTTTAATGAATATGGAAGTTGAGAGATATAATGGATGATAATGGGATGATGGAGAGAAGAGAGTATTAGATTAGTTGGTGGTTTTTGTGTTGTATGGGAGAATGGAGTGGTGGTTGGTGAGATATTAGTAGGAAGGGGGTTGGGGTTGAGGAGTATGTATGGTGAAGGGGATGGGGGTTTAGAAGTATGTATGGATGTAGGGGTGGGGTTTGGTTAGAGTATGTATGAGGAATGGAGTTTGGTGTGTGTGGTATTATGAGATATGGGGGGGGTTTGGTGTTTGAGGGTTGTAGGAGGAATGGGATAGGTTGTGGAGAGGATGTTTTATTGGGGGTTTTGTGTTTGATGGTTATTGGAGTATGGGTGGGGTTTTTGAGAGTTATTGTGATTGGGGTAGTTGGGTTGTTGTGAGTGTTGGGGGGATGGGTTTGGTTGTTTTTTGGTTAGTTGGGGTAGGTTTGGTGTTTGGTTTTGGGGGGAAAATTTTTGTTTTTGGGGGGGGGGGAAAGGGGGGTTTGGGTTTTGGGGGGGGGGGTTTTGGTGGGGGGTTGGGGGGGGGTTGGTTTGGGGGGAAAGGGGGGGGGTTTTGGGGTTGGGGGGGTGGAGGAAATTTGGGGGGGGTTGTTTGGGAAGGGGGGGGGGGGGGGGGGGGGGGGGTTTTTAGGGGGAAGGGGGGGTGGGGTTTTTTTTGGGGGGTTTTTTGGTGGTGTTTTGGGGGGGGGGGGGGGGGGGGGGGGGGGGGGGTTGGTTTTTTTTGGGGGTTTTTTTTGGGGGGGTTTTTTTTTTTGTTTTTTGGTTGGGGGTTTTTTGGGGGGGGGTGGGGGTTTTTTTGGGGGGGGGGGGGGGGGGGGGGGGTGTGGGGGGGGGGGGGTTTTGGGGGGGGGGGGGGGGGGGTTTGGGGGGGGGGGTGGGGGGGGTGGTTTTGG